>CAEGAF010091455.1:0-36221 GCA_903067075.1 Micropoecilia bifurca | reverse complement strand
GGAGGGCAAAGTACCAGCCGCGATCCCAGCCACGGGTTCGGGCTGGCCGGAACTGCTCCTCCCGACTCCCTCTTACCTCTTGTGTGGTCGGGTCCTTCTGTCATGATGTAGTTAGGTAGAGGTGAAGGAGGACGCCGTTGAGCCCAGGAGGTCATGGTGAAAATGATATTTAATGAAAAACCCGGAGGCACTGGGAAACAGACAGGTAAGTTTGACGAGGACCCGACGAGGAACAGAGACCACAGGGGAGACTAAATACACAAGGGGTAATCAAGAGAACGAGACACACCTGGGAAACAATTAACGGGGAAGACGCAGAGACAGGACTCACAGGGAACAGGACTACACAGAAACTCAAAAATAAACACAGAAAAACACAGATCCTGACAATATTTACCATTTGAAGGTACAAACAGTGCCTAGTAAACTCTCTTCACTGATTCTACAAAATGCTTTAACCCACATTCATGTAGTGCAGAATGAATAGAACACACACAGAAGTGTGATTATACTGCTTGCATCCTTGAACGAAGCACTTAAGCTTTGTTTTCCAACAGAGTTGGTTTAGGATGCTGTTGTATTCTGCTCCACTCACTTCAGCAGCACAGACCTCCCACTCTAACTTGATCTGACCGTTTCTTCCATCTTATTAGGATCCCACATTTCCACTCAAACACTGTGACTAACAAGAGACACTCTTTCTTCCTCTCTAGCCTGTCTGTCTTCAGCAAATGTGTGTGGGGCCACCGGACTTGTCTGAAGAAGGGCTACAGATCTAGATTAAGTCAGTGCTCGAGTGTCCTGCACAGAATAGATTTGTGTGATTCTACAAAATTGCATCAACCATAGTGAAGAGAAGACTCCCAAGGTGGGAAGGCTACTCTGTCTTGTTACAATATCAATGTAATCCACCTAAGTCATCTTTCCTCAGTGAATTTAATGCATGTGCTTGGAGATGCCACAAATAAATGAGCAGATGGTGAGCTCTTAATAAGACCCATTGTCGGTGTTAAACTTACAATAACTTTTAGGATTTAGTGAACACAGTCATTTGAAACCAATAGGTACCTGTAATGATTGTCTCATTTTGTTTCTCCAAAATGTTGAACATTACATCCCCTGCTGTCATCTGAAACCCTCCAGAAAATTACAGGCATCAACCTTCACAGCCACCTAACAAAAAGATCAGTTTGCAAATCCGAAGGGTTGTGTATCTAAGAGCGTTGTCCATCACATCCAATCACTGCAGTGGGTCTTAGCTCGCAATTTACAATATAAACAATAAGCATCCTGGTGCCCAGCTGTCCAACTGAGTTATTTGGAGACATATAAGCTTCTGAGTGGTAAGAAATGCTAAACTGATTTCTGCCATAGCGTTGGATGAGGTGCCTTTACAACCGTTTCTAATTAGGGCTAAATAAAAAATAACTGAATAACTATTAAAAACAGATAAAGGGCTGCAGATATCAGAAGGTCCACCTGAAACAGTTACAACTACAAATTGGTAAAAGGGCTATTTGCAGGAATCTGTACAGACTCGTTTAGTTTTTTTTTTTTTTGACTTGTCACTGAAATTGTATTATTATTATTATTATTATCATTATTATTATTTTGTTTTTGGTAGATAATACATGTAATTTCGCAGTGAGGAATCCACTGGCGGAAATAGCATGAAAATCAGTGTGTCAAAAAAAACTGAGCAGAATAAGAGGGTTGCCTCACAGCTGGGGTTCAGTCTTTATTACTCCAGACCTTATTATGCAAAAAAGAAAGTTGCACTGCTATCTAAACATACTGGTCAACACTTAACATCCACTACTGAACCTGCTATTCAAAGAGAAGCATAGCTTGTCAGTTTTTCCCTAACAAATGTTGTCCTGGAAGCCCTTTTTGCTGTCAGTTTTTGCTCTCTAAAAAAAATATGTGACTTTTGGGTCATAAAAAAGCACATTTCCAGTCTCAGCATTTTTTTTTATTTTTTTTGCAGAAGTTGATGTTTATTTGTTAGGACAAAAATATTAGATTACAATGAAATTCTACTGCCAAATTGAGTAAAGTATACTAACGGTGCATTTGTGGAGCAGGGTTTTACGTTTGCAAAGGGAATGCACTGAATCTTTAGTTTATTGAGGGTTTCAAATTGGGAGCAAATTGGCTGTCTTATATTTAAGTCTGTGTAATCAGTAGCAGGCCTGCCACATTTCACCCAGCTTGTCAAGCTCTCTGATCTTAACAGCTTTAAAGTGTTAACAAGGTGACTGTATCAGAGATGGGCCTAGTAGGAGACAGCTATGAAAAGGAAAAGTACATACAACATGAGACAGAGACAAAGCTCGAGATGAGAGTAGTGAATAAATGACTGCCACAGCGGTGGGAAGGAAAGAAAATGAAGACAGTTGAAAAAATGTAAATGAATTGCTGGAAGCCCAGGGAAACTGAAAATCATAAGATAGAAAATGTAGGTCTAGAGATGGAAACCAGCGACATGACAAAGTAACACTGTGTTTGAAATGAGTGAAATAAACAGGTAATGTTTTTCCTTTCAAATCAATAAAATAATCCTCAGATGTTTCTCAGATTATCCCTTTTTGAAGTTGTTTTCAGCTGCATTTAGGTTTATTGGTCTCTCTTTAATTTTTCCTTAGGGATGAGTATGTTTGTGTATTCCTTGTGTCTCTGTGTTACTCTGATGGACTCAAGCTCAAAGTTGATTCAGTTCATAATCTGATTTTAAAATAAATCTCAAGCGGGTACATAAGTAAGCAAAGCTTTATTTCCATAGTACCATTCAAGGTAAAGAAGTGCTTTACAATAAATTAATTGGAGCCTAAAAGACAACAATGCATAAAAAAAACAAAAATTAACAAGTTATTTTAAAAATATGTTTTTCCTTACTTTTAAAATACCCCCAAAGTCCACTGATCTCATGCACAGAAATTAGGAGTTTCAGAGTCTGGGCTCACTAGAAATGATTTATCTTCTGTTTTCAACTTGGAATGGAGCACCATCAGCAAACCCTGATCACATGACCTCAGGAAGCTGCGAGGGACAAATAGGCCCAGAAATCCTCCGAAATAAACTAGCACCTGTCAGTGAAGAACTTCCCAAATCAGTAAAGAAATCTTGAAGTACCATCTGAAATAAGCCAAAAGCTGAGTTACATCAAGATTGGAGTCACTTGTGAAAACGATAAAGATTTTGTTAGAAGCCTTATAAAGAAAACATGTGGACAGCAGTAATGTAAATGTGAAGAAACATAATCCAGATTATGCATTTTCAGTTCAGGATGTGACACATAGTTTGACAGTAGCAGAAACAGGAAAACCAGGCACTTGACATGTGAATCCAAAGTAAAAGAAAGTGGGCGATTATTATTCCAATGGGCCCAAATGAGAAATTTGAGACATATTATATTCAAATTTCTAATATGAGGGCGTCCCACCTGAACTGACACTAGATGATCATATGTATATAATAATTTGTTAAATTTCGTAACAAAAGTATGTTTTTTATCTTTTTTAATCTTTTTTTTAAAATCTCTTTCTGTTTCTTACTGTTTATTCAATGTCACATGCTGATTTTATTTTTCTTTAATTATGTAAAGCACCTTGAAATGCCTTGCTGCTGAAATGTGCTATACAAATAAAATTTGATTAATTGATATATTCAGTGATGTGCAGTAGCACAAAGAAGTAATACCTTACTTTAATCAAATTACATGTTTTAAAGCAGTGGTTCTTAACCTTTTTTGAGGTACCGAACCCACCAGTTTCATATGCCCATTCACTGAACCCTTCTGTAGTGATAAATAAAATATGATTTTTTTTTCCCCCCCAAATTCAAGACATAGGGGTGACCCAACTAGAGCCTACTAAGTCTTCTTAAAAGGTAGAGTCTCTGACCACAGTTTTTCAAAATATAGTCAATGTTTTCAGCAAAGTTGAGCTGACTGTCCAGGAACGACCCAAGGTATTAATAATTTTCCATAGTTTCAACAGGTTGGCCATCGAGAGAAACTTGAACGACTTTAAGGTCTTGTTTAGATCATTTAATTAGCTCTACGTTCTTAAGAGAATGAAAAATTAATAATAAATAATAAATACTTTGGGGTATTCTGATTTAGTAATGTAATTATATTAGTTGTGTTACCACCTCCACACCACTAGAGGCAGTACCAACCCCGAAAAGATGCGACTAAGGAGCAGATTTAGAAGAACACTGAAAGCTACAGAATTTGGTAAAAACTGTGAGCTTTGCTGAAGTAATTAAAGACACAAGTTCAAATCCATGCTGAGAGTGGAGCTCCTTCAATCAGGGCTCCTCCGCAGCNCTCTGATTGGCTAAGCAATGTAACGTGATCCTCTGATTGGCTAAGCAATGTAACGTGATCCTCTGCAGCAAGTGATGGCAAAGCAGGGCGTCATCATGACTTTACACAAGTGTGTCTTTACCTCTGCGGCAGAGGCTCCGCCGAACCCCTGAGACCGACTCACTGAACCCCTGGGGTTCGATCGAACCTAGGTTAAGGGGAGCTTGGGGGGCGATTGTTATGTAAGATCTCTCTTCTGTCAAACTATATTTCTACAAATTTCACCATATAAAACACAATTATGTTTTTGTTTGGACTCCTTTGTTAGAGTAGATTTAAAAAAAGATAAATAATTTAAATCAGTCTCTCCTTACTCTCTTCTGAATTATTAATATGCATCGTTTATTAGTTGATCAAGCACAGAGAGGAGTAATAATGAATTTCAAAAATCTATTTTCACCTGTTTAGCAGGAGAGGGGCTGTCGGAGGTTAGCTCAATGGAATTAGACATGGTAGCTGCATCGGTCAAGTCAGTTGGGAGACCTGGGGCTTTCTGCGGTTTACTAGGCGCTTGCTCATATTGGAAGTGAAGTTTTTTTTTTACTGCAGATATGTTTTCTTCCCACGGACACATACAGTGGATGCTAATGTTTTTGTCACTGAGTCGCACAAATTTCAGTTCTTCCAAGCATGAAACGCTGCATAGTCCTGCTGCATTCTCCCACACTCCATGTTATCTGTTGTTGATCTACACTTCTGTCTGTTACCACTGACGTTGTACACTCATTTTGTGTGATTGTCATGAGATGCTCACAAGATAACTAATTTAATTACTTTTTGCAATAATAACCCGTTTCTTCACTCATTACTTTAAAACAGTGGTTCTTAAATAGTTGAAAATGGACTAAATTCTCTCTTTTTATAACATAATCAGTTGCCCAAGCCAACCCGATTGCACCAGAGTCTATTTAGGTGACTTTTGCATGTTTGTTGTTTTACATTCTTTGTAAAATGACCTTGAATGCTATGAAAGGTACTTCTGATTGAAATTTTATATAATTATTATTCTAAAACATTGTACAATACCAATGTGGAACAGTTAAGAGTCTCACTTTTTCTCTTTTCACATACTCTTTTTTTGTATTACATGTGGCTGTGAGAAATTTAAACTGCTCTTTCATTTTACACACCAATGAAAATAGGACTGCAGCCAAAATCAGAGCCATAAAAGTGATACTCTATAAATCAGGCTTATATTATTCAGAAATAAGTAGAATTTTCAGTCACTATAAGACATGATTCCATCTGTTTCAGCTGGCTTATATATTCAAAATGGAACACAAAGGAAACTTGAACATTGATTGCAGAGGCTGCCTTACTCTGCTCCTGCTTAGAAAATAAGGAAATCCATGCCAGATACATGCATCAACATCAGAGTGTTGGAAAGATATAAAGGCCTTTTCAAACTGTGCACAAAAAGCTTCAACTATGCTCCTTTTTGTTGCAGGAACATAAAAGAAAATAGGGGTCTACCATATTCGGCCCATCTTGCAGAGATACAAGAAAAGACCGGTTTAGTCTTTCATAACGTTTATCAAAATAGAAGAAAAAGCCACAGTAGAAATGGAATGGGTCAACTATTTAAGATTATCTATGGCCTCCAGCACTTCTATCTGCAAATAAATGTATATAGCAAGTAGGGCTGTGTAATAATATCGATTTTGCGATATTTATATCGATATTTTATTTCCTAGAAAAAAATCGATATTCATCCGCAAGTATCGTAACATCCAACTGTCACCTTTCTCACTCGTTGCTTGCTTTGCACCAGCTCATCAGGCTTAGAGTGATTCCTTCAGATGTTAAGTGTCAAGGTTAAAAAGGTATCAAACTATTCAGATCAGGTACTTGATGCACTTTATTTACTTTACAAATGCATGTCAGCTACAGTTTGTACTGTTTCAACTAAAAGAAACATGTTTTCTCACCACTTCTTTGATTCATTTTGTCCAGGTGTCGACTTTAAGTCTGTGTCCAACCAGAGCCAGGTATTGTGTAGTTGGTGCTTTTAATCAGTTTTCAGTTATATTAATTCAATCCAACTTTATAACAGTCACAAAATATCACCAAAATCACTCTGTCCCTCTAAAATCTTTCAGAAAATCGCAAAAGTGTATAGAATTGTATCGTTCACAATATATATATCGTATTATGAGCAGGATATTGTGTATTGTATCGTCAGATTATTGTATCACTACAGCCCTAATAACAGGTTTGTTCAACCTGTTACATACATGAAAATCTTAATTTAACAACCACTTAGTTATTTTTATTTTTTTTAATTAAATTACAGTGTAAATTACAGTATTGCAATGTTTTAAACAATTGTCATTTGGGTCTTTGATGTGACCCAACTCCTGTAACCTGTACGATAGTACATGTTACAAGACATTTGCTGATCTCTTGTCATTCATTCAGAGCATGGCATGCTGATTTAGAATTTTGCAAGGCTAAACTTTGGCAATCACAACATTTTGTGTGCATAGCAGGAAAAGCTATGTTTTCACTATGCCGATTATTTTGTTGACCAAATTTGGATTTTCTTCTGACAATCCAGACATTTTTTTAAACCAACATTTTCACAGCAAACAGAAAAAGGCTGCTGCATCCTCTGGTCTGTCTGTGTCACATGACCTGCTCTTTGTACTGTGTTCAGCTTCCCCAGACAGCCCTATATGAGGGAAGGGAGTTGTGAATAATGCAGCTGTTTTCAAATTGTATGACGTTCACTGATAAGAGCTAAATTTATGAAGCAGAGAAACAACTATTTCCATTAATTTTGTCCACACTTGATTAACTGACTACACCAAATTTATTATTTTTTAGCAAATTCAAAACCAACCAAAGTTTACCAAAGAGCAACACAATTTCAAACCTATAAATGGAAATTTCAAACCAGGAGTTGGAACCGCATTTAAATATGCTATGAACCCATCATCAACAGATTATATTAAAACGGAGAGCAAACATGCTGGTGGCTAAAAGCAATCTGTGTAAAAGCAGTCAGGAGGAGCAAAACATTGGATCTTTGAACATTGTATCTATATCTGAACAGCCAGATAGCTTCACAAACTAGAGACAAAGCTGTGTCTGTTTTAGGTGACATGTTGTCAAAACCCTAGAGAAACAATTTTAAGGAGCATTGCAAACTACTGGGACCATTTCCCTACTAACATCCAGATCTGGCTTTGATTAGATGTGTAAAACACCTACTTTATCACATTGATTTGTTTGGATGATGATACAATGTTTGCCAATATCACAAAGTATGATACTTAATGATTTTACTTCAGTGTGATTCACAAATTTGCAATCAACAAAATGCAACAACACATACCTCTCTAAGACAATCACTTGAATTTGTATCAACTCACAAGAAACAATTAAAACATTATTTGAACATTTTCTTTTTAAGCTCTTACATGCATTGAGCACTCAAAAAACATGTCAAAATTACATTAATAAAGATATAGGCCAAACTTCACAATATATATTGATATTTACATTTTGCATCAATGAAATTGGATGACTAATTATTTGATCAGTATATCAATGCCTTGTTATACAACTCCTATATAAACAAGAAACCATTAAAATGGAATATGCAGGAGCAACGTGAAGTAGTCCCAAAGATATGAAAAATCAACACGTCATGCCAGGATCTAAGAAACAACCAATTCCCAAGTCATTTCTAAGGCTTTGGGACTTCTACAAAGCATCAGTGAGTGCCATTACACATGAAAGGAGAAAACATATAACAGGGCTGAAACTTCTTAGGGGCATCCAGTCTTTCCAAAATTACTCCAAGAGAACACAAATGACAGATCCAGGGGAACTAAGAAGAACAAAGAACAAAATCTAAAGTTTGTCAGGCTTCCATGGCTTTAGCTAAACGGTGTCATCGTGACTAAACAATGAGAAGGAGACTTGTCAAAAATGGTGTAAAAACGGAAATTTTATAACAACAAAACCTGTGAAATGACAACAAAAGAGGAAGTTGTACATCTTGCTACACCATGGGTAGAAATAGCAGCATCCCAGAAAAATAGCAGTTCTTGTAAAGTCGACATGGTATTGGTAATGTGATCTTAAATTTGTAGCTACTATCAAACAAGAGAGGCACTTCTTCATATAAGATGATGTTGGTTTTACTTTTTTCCATTATTAAATACAATGATCAATTAAAAAAACATTTTATTTTGTATTTACTTGGGTAATCTCAAAGTCATAAAAAATTTGCTTGTTTATCTTACCATTAGAATTGTTCAATATTATTAATTCTATTTAAGATTCAGACTAGTGCCAAGTATATGCAAATGCCCACACAAAGTGACTTGGCTTGGTAGAGGGGTCAGACAATTCTAATTTGGGCATTCCTACCCTGAACACAAATGGTCCTCTGAATTATGCTTATTATATTTGGTGTACAGAAAATCCCAAAAGGCCTAAAAACAGATACAAAATTACCCAAAGTGGCAAACAACTTAAATGATCAAATGTTACATGACATGACTAAAATTCACAAACTGAAACAAACTCTTTATGGGAGTTTTTTGGTGTAGTTCAATAAGTTATTTATGCATCTTTAAGGCTTTTTGGTTCAGTCTTTATTACAGTAGATCTTGAAATGTGCACATCATTGTAGGTGTCTTTTTTTTCCTCCCAGTGTTATATCACCATGTAAAATCTATTATCTTTTTAGTGCATCAACTAATGGCTAAAATAGATTTCGGCTGCACAATTTCAAGGGGAAACATTGTGTGGTCAAAGGGAAATGCAAAAATGAACACTTAATGCTGTTATCCTGCTTAAAAACACACTGCTTAACACTGTTAAATATTTAGAATAGTGTTTAAAAAATATGAGAACCAGTGAAAGAGAGTCTGTCCATGAATGAGCGTGATTTACACACGATCACCTTAACACTCATACAGAGCATTAACAGTGAAAGCAGTGGCCACTGCTCCAGTTACATGAAGTGCGATAATAATCTCACTAATAAAATCAGCTCTATTCTCCTGCTGTGACAGTCCCATAAGTTGCCCTAAGCAGTTTTGCATCATTGCCTTCCTTGGCACACAAGTCTGTCGTGAATCACAAGTATGTGTATGAGGCTCAAGCCTTTCTGTCTCGCATCCGCAGTCTTTCCTCTTCCTACATTCTTCTGCTTATGTATCACTCGCTTCTGTTCTGTCAGTGCTGCCTGTTGGCCATGTTGATGGTCTAGCCAGCAGGAACGCGTCAGAGATCACAACAGCAGACAAGTAATGACCAAAGGATAATTATTTTGTAACACCGTGCCCTGCATGCTGCAGCGAACATCCCCATTCATTTGTAAGAATGGAGAGATCAATATATGCAGATGTAATATTAGCTGGTCAACTGCCATGTCTAAATCATTAGGAACAAGGGGATCACATGACTGATGTGTGTGTGACTCATCGCTGAGTCTCATTCTGTCTGCCCTAATGTTTCTTCTTTTCACATCACGTCCTGTATAAAGCAATTGAATCGCACACACTGTCCAGTCTCATCAGCTCATGAGATTCATTTGAGAAGCAGCAGATGAATTGGATGTGAATGGGGAGAAGGCAAAAAGACGGCAAAATATTCCCAATAAGTGGACATCAAGCTAAACTGATTCAAAGTAATTTAATCAATGGTTTTTACTTCCATTCCAAACCTACCATTTAGTGATCACATTTATATATTTCACATTTTGCTCAGGAAAAAGCATATTCCTGGAATTGTCATAACTGTCTTAGACTAATTTGTTAAGAAATACCTTCAGGAAAGGGTGACCCAATAATTCTTTTAGTGAGCTCTCAGCACAATTTGAATGGTCTTATGAAACTATGAGAATTAAAAAGATTCGAAATACAACCTTAGAGGAATAGAACACATGTAGAAGTTATAAAAAAATCATTGCTATTGTCAAATGACTGAAATGGGATAGATTATAAAAATATGTTTTAAAATGTAAAGCTTGTTTTATTTATTAAAATGGAAGAGGAATTCAGCTTCTTAAAGCACCAGAACTAGAAAAAGGTACTTACTGCATTTTATATAGACTCCAGTAGTTATACACTTAATATTATTCAGGTCATTTGAAAAAGTGGTTTATTTTGTTCAACATGCTACAGTTTAGTTCAAAAGTGGTTCAAGTTTTTTATTTGATTTATTTTTTTCCTGATTTTATAAACAGGCCACTAGAGTGTGACCAATTTGGTCGGAAATGCAACTAATGCACCCAAACATTTGAGTAAAAACAGAGGAAATGATTAAAGTCTATTTAATCATTCTTTCATTAATTTATCAATTTAATAATTGTATGTTAATTTGTTTTCAGGTTACAATTTCAGCTCACTGAAGGAGTTAAAACTTTATTTTTTTCAGAATTTTACCTGTCTTGTAAAATTCCACTTCAAATGAACTTTATGTTTACCAGGCTGTTAATTAATCACTTACAAGTCAATGTTGTCTTTTTGAACAATGATAAAAAATAATAATAATAATATTTACTCTGTTGAACTGCATTGTGTGATGTGGATGAAAATTTGGGAACAACTATGTTTTTTGCTGGTGCAAGTAAGGTAATAAAATATAGGTGCACTAGTGCAACATGTATAGAGGCCTGTTATTTCTTGTTACCATTTACTTTGGGAAAGCCTGACTTCAAATAGCTGTAGAGTAGTTTGAAACCTTGAAACTCTGTAAATTTTCTTTGAAGAATTAAAAAAAAAAGATTAAGATGCAGTTTCATAACAGACTGCTCAAGCAGGTCATCTTTGAAAAGCTTTTCATGTGAGGTTTGAGGAGTTAAACAAGAGCTAAACTCAGCAAAGAGATCAGAGGACAAGGTTTTTGTTGATGAAAAAAATGTGAATAAAATTTGAACAATGCCTTCATTTCACAACAAGTAGGTCTGGCAAATTGTTTTGTTTTTTATTTTCCTATTTGAATTTAAACTTCTTGAAGGTGAGCTTTAAGATGAATGGGCATTTTTTTAGGGGGGTAGCATGACCTCTTCACCATTGACGAGCCTAAAACAATGTCCATCCATCCATCCATCCATCCATCCATCCATCCATCCATCCATTTTCTTGCACCCTTGTCCCTTAATGGGGTCAGGAGTTGCTGGTGCCTATCTCCAGCTGACGTTCCGGGCGAGAGGCAGGGAATCTCAGACAGCCCTGGACAGGTCGCCAGTCTGTCGCAGGGCAACACAGAGACACACAGTACAAACAACCATGCACACACACACTCACACCTAGGGACAATTTAGACAGACCAATTAACCTGACAGTCATGTTTTTGGGCTGTGGGAGGAAACCGGAGTACCCGGAGAAAACCCACGCATGCACAGGGAGAACATGCAAATTCCATGCAGAAAGGCCGGGGCCGGGAATCAAACCCAGAACCTTCCTGTTGCAAGGCAACAGCTCTACCAACTGCGCCACTGTGCAGCCTTCCTAAAACAATGTGATTTATCAAAACATCTGAAAGGGACGTTGTCAAAAAACTATTCCTATTAACTGGGATCTTACACCATAGAGCAATGATGCACTTTAGATGTTAGATAAGCAATAATTTGGAGAATCAAACTGACACCATTGGCAGTAAAAATGTTGTTTGCTAAAGCAGTAAAAATGTTGTTTGCTAAAGCATAGTGATAACAGTTGCCTCAGTTTTGATATACCAGTTTTCAAACTTTTACAAGAGACTGGTGGGAAAATGGGCTGCACAGTGGTGCAGTTGGTAGAGCTGTTGCCTTGTAGCAATAAGGTTCTGGGTTCGATTCCCGGTCCTAGTCTTTCTACACGGAGTTTGCATGTTCTCCCTGTGCATGTGTGGGTTTTCTCCGGGTACTCTGGTTTCCTCCCATGGTAAAAAAAAACAAGGCTATCAGGTTAATTAGCCTCTCCAAATTGCCCCTAGGTGTGAATGTGTGTGTGCATGATTGTTTGTACTGTCTGTCTCTGTGTTGCCCTGTGTCAGACTGGCGTCCTGTCCAGGGTGACCCCGCCTCTCGCCCAGAATGCTAGCTGGAGATAGGCTCTAGCAACCCTCCTCACCCCACCAAGGGACAAGGGTGTAAGAAAATGGATGGAGGGAAAATACACTTGCAGCAGCTTTCTAGTTGGTGAATTTATTTCCTTGTACCTAGATTGCATGCTCATCAGACTTAACTGCATCATCCAGAGTGCATAATCCTGAGAGTGTAAGTTTAGCTTTTTGGGTTCACAGCTGGAAGGTGAATGAATTATTTAGAATGAACAATCTACATATGTGATTTTATATCCACAAGAGTTGACTTTCTCAAGTTTACTTAAATGTTGTTAGTACTGTTGAATTTAAGTGGATCTTAGATTCAACAATCAGCATCTTTCCCAGACATTAACTCTGCAATGATGTTGATTTTAAAACCTAATATATGATGTTTCCCCCCTACTGTGTATCAGCATCCAACAGTACATTGTTGGTGAACAGAAATATTCAAGTTCAACTAATTACAAGGAATATGCATGTGTGTGCTGTTACAAATGCTGGATATCTGTTTGTTTTTACTCTGCCTTGATGTAAGCAGCAAAAGCAGGCAACTCAGTGTTGATAGCATGGCAACACTGTCTTGGTCAATATACCGCATACTAGAGAGAGACATGCTTTGAAAATCCATTTTTTTACTTTTAAACAAGACATTTAACTCTGCTTATTTGTAAAACATCAGTTTAGTTCTGTGCAGAAATATGTTTATGTTTTTGTCAATTAGCTGGTTTGAAATTGTAATATCACAGACTTTGATATTAGAAGTTGTGCTTTTATCCTACAATTGTAACTGTTTCTTATAAAAAGATTGACTTATTACAAGAGAGGTAAAAGAATAAGGTTGAGACTAAAAAAAAAAAAAAAAAAACATATACATATTCCATTATATTGTCGTCTGGATAGTCGGGGTTGTGTATGAGTGGACAGCAGTCAAATAAATGTATAATTTATTTTATGTTATTTAAGGGAGTCAACCATCAGACTATTGAAAAGTGCTATTACATCAATTCAGCTTTAAAGTGTTTTATGAACCCCAGATCATTCATGTAGCTTCTTTAGAAATGTGGATTGTGAACACTGACTGGGATGTTTGTGGTTGGTGGAACATGTTTTGCATTAAGGTGGCATTTTAGGCAAGAATATGAATGAATGATGAATTAATGAATGAAAATACTTTATTGGTGATAATTGACCAATACAACCGAATAGTTTTGATGATAGGCCAGCTGTTTTTGCACAGCATTTAGACAATAATCTTTTCCAGCATCCCATCGTTTTGTGAAGCAAAAACATCAACCCTTGATTACAAAGACACAGCTTTGTCATCCATCATGTCATCACTGGTCTGTGCATTATATTTATGGATGTACCAGACACACACCAATATGGAATCTTTGTATGTAAAAAGTAATACAATTAACTAGATTTAATACCATGAAAAACTACAATTCCAGAAAGAGATTAAATCAATTTAATCATGAATTAAATGTCCCGTTCACCAGGGGATGTTATTGAGATTTGTCAAAAAGGTCAAGAATTCATCAGATGCTCTTACTTGGGAAAAACAAACAAAAACAAAGAAAAATTATCTGTATCCAGCCTGATTTATTCAAAAATATCTGTTTTTGTCTTATATAAATGCTGAACCTCTTATGAGGTGTATTTTGAATTGAAGTAAATAACAATACTTTGTATTTTGAATTGTATAAACCAACGTGAACTGAGTGCTCATTATATTTTGTGACTGAGAAAACCTCTTGCTAATAGTTTACTCACCCAGACAACATGAACACGCATAAATATTCCTATTTTTAAATGAATGTTAACTAGGTCCTAAGGCACACTTATTCAGCATAACTAACCCTAAGCCTGGCGTATTAATTTCCTGAGACATTTATGTCAAGTGAAATAAATGTCTTACCTTTCCGACATATAGTGGCTCTGTGCCCGTGTACTCCTCCACCACAAAAAACTGGTTCCACACCCATCCTCTCTTTACTCTCTCAAGCGATGAGGGTTCTTCTTGTTGTTCACTCCTTCCCGAGTTTGTGCCGCTAGTCCTTGAGGCCTCAGACCACTTGAAACAACAGCAGCTCAAAAGACCCAGTGCTGCCAGTAGTGTCCACGGTCCTGCTGTCCAAAGGGGAACCATGTTGTTGGGAAAAAGAAAAAAAAAAGGAACTGGCCAGTGTCTACATGTGAAATCAAAGATGCAGACACAAAATATTTTTCACTCGTCGTTATATACTAAAACAAGTCCACCAGGGCGAAATCAAAGGATCTCGTTGAAAGAACTTGAAAGTTAATCCATGGGATGACAAATCAATCTGAAGTTACCTGCAGAATACAAGGCAGGTCGTGGAGCATATTGGGTTTGTATCGCCCGGTGAGAGCATGTTTGCATCGTCACATGGCCAGTCAATTTGATTCCTCAGAGTATCCCCCCCCCCTGCCCTCTTACTGAGATTCTTGTATTTCTTTAAAGTGGGATCTGGAGCAGTGAAACAAATGGATTAAGGAATACCTTTAAAAGATTTGACTGTGACAGAAACAACAGATTGGACAAGACTAGCTCACTAATCAGTTGCAAAATTATGGGAGAACAAGATTGTGAGGGCATTGAAAAGCACGTTGCTGAAGAATAACACTGACGCTTTCCATCCATTCTTCACTCTCCTGCCTCCAACAGCGCCTGTAGCCATTTCACATCCAGTCGGCACCGCGAGGGGATTCAAAACCACACAGGTAGTTTAGAGTCCTGGAAAAATTCCCAGATTAAATTTATTCAGAAAAGGGAATATTTTTTACAGTTCAGTCCCTTGTTCTAACTGTTTTTTACTGGCAGAAGCAGAAATCTTGAACTGTGAAAAGGCCAGCTGATTTTACTGTTGGTGATTACATTTGATCTTGGATGGCTTTGACCTTCAGAGCAATCCACTGGTTTGAAGAGCTCATCCTTTAAAGGTCCCGTGTAATTATTTTGTCCATTATGACAGCTCCATCTGTAATCCAAAGCCAGGAAAGGAATCTGTAAGACAGAGAAGACAAAAAGCTGTTATCCTGGATCATTTGCTACAACCTACACTGAATTTGAGCATGCTCATAAATCAATACATTTGACCAATTTGAAGGAAACTTGATCAATACATTGTCAAAATTCAATTTTAAGAGCATACATACTGCATACATTTTATTTATTGACATTTGTATATTACAAATAAAATACATAAAACAATTTTCAAACATATTATGACCACTGACCAGTAAGTATCACTGTCTCTTTTTCCAGTCAAATCAAGTCAAGTTGATTTGTAAAGGTTAAGGTAAAGGTAATTTTATTTATATAGTTCATTTTCAGCAGCAAGGCAATACAAAGTGTTTTACGTGACTTAAAAGGAAATACAAACAAAATTACAGACCAAAAGAAAGAGAAAAACAAGAAAACGCTAATAATCTTTATCCAAAGTAAATAAACTAGATTCCCCCATTCAGGGTTGGCAGATAACTATAAGTATCCTCTAGTCTAATTCCTTTTCTGGTTATTTGTATAGCACATTTCCTCAGCAAGGCACTTCAAAGGGCTTTACATAAAACCTCATACAGTCACCAATTATGAAACAAGTGATAAACATTGTACAGTCAGTCCTCTTCTTGGTAAAAACTGCCTTTCACATCTTGTGAGTCTGAAGTGCTCTCGCAGCACTCTGACTGCTAAAATATCAGGAAATCGAGTCCAGGGTTCCTCTAATCCAAGCGTTGAGGGAAAGAACCCTGCAGGTTTTAGACGTGTCGCTGGTTCAACACACCTCAATCAGATGGTTAAATTACCTTCTCAGTTCTCCAGAGTTCTGCTAGTGACCTGATTATTTGACTCAGGTGTGTTGAAGCAGAGACACAACACCTGCAGGACACCAGCCCTCGAGGCCTGGATTTGACTGTGCATGATTTAGACACTTATTTTCATGCTGATTTAGGTATCTCTTTTTTTTTTTTACAGAAAAACCGACATGAATGTGAGCAGCCTGTGGCACTGCTGATGTGCTAAGGAAGCCCAGGTTGCTGGTGTCATTCATATTCCTCTTAGCAATGGCTTATTTGGTTCCTGTGGTGTTCAGGTCAGGAAGGTTTGCTGATCAATCATGTATAGTAAAATCATAGTCTAAAAAACAATTACCGGTACTGAGATTATCGGCAGTTTGTGCATGTGCCAAGACCTTTTAGAAAATTAATTTAGAATCTAGATAAACTTGATAATTTGGATTTGGTTTTCTCTACACTCTTCCTCCAGACCCCAGGATCTTGATTTCCAAATTGAATCAAAAATAAACTTTTTTTTAATCTGATGAGAATACTTTTCATTTCTACTTTACCCATATCAAAAACTTATATTTTCTTTGGTTCAAACTGGCATAACAAAAATAATGTAGTGTAGTATATTATGTCTTGGATGTATTGAGGCACTGAGTGCAGTTGCAGTTTGTGATTTGTCGATATCCCAAACTTATAAAATAAAAGTTTGTGGCCTACCAGCTCGGCATTGCTGCCTGATGCAACCTATAGCACTTCTCCTGAACTGCTTTAAGTGCATAAACGGGTCATCAGCTGGGGACGACCAGTCATTAAAGTTATGCACCTTTAACGCTTGGCTCCTGTTTTTACAATGAGAAGCCCCTTGAACTGCCTTGTTGCTGAAATGTGCAATACAAATACATTTGATTGATTGACTGATTGATTGATTAACCCCAGGGCATTTCCTGGTGGCAGTGAAATGGCATCGCCTGCTGATGCCATAGGTCTTATTTACTTCCTCCTTAGACACTTCCAAAATGTTCCCTTTGCTGCCGTAATGATGTTCTGACACCCTCCTCCTGTGCATCTCAAGTCACGGATCAGATGAAGAACCCGACAAAGCCCCAACATTTCACTCTAGGAGGTTACATGATGACTTTACTCTTTGTAAATCATTACTAATATGAACGGGATTGATTTACAAAACCTTCAAAGCTGAATTTATTCCTGTTGTTTGTGTAGATATTGCTTCTGCATTTTTTCCCACCACTAAGCTTTCCTTTATACTTTTATATATTGCACTTCATGCAGCTTTTTCTAGTAATTACTTTGCGTTACCAGTCATTCTCATATAGTTAGCCACACATCAGTCAAGTCTTGCCCATAATTTTAGTGTGGGTATATTTTGAAAACAAAACAAAAAATAATTAATTAAAACAAAATTATTTTTTGCTTTGTTTTAGCTGCAAGTGATAATCATTCAAATTAACAAAGATTACAATTCACTATACATAATTTAATGTGTAACAGATTTATATAAAATAGGAGTTTTACTTTTTTAGCTCGGTCACTGTTCTGTAATATTTTGAATTATTGCTATGCACCTTAATTTTGCTATTTTAAACTTTTTTTTAATGTATGTATAATCAGAATCATAAAAACATATCACTTATTTTTTCTGTTTTCCTCTTACTTCAATGTTCCTAAATCTGCAAACCTAAAAAGTCTTGGCGAGTGTATGGTTTTCTAGGTGAAGCTGTGTTTAAATGAATTTTATATTCAACAGTTATTCTAAAATTAAGGGGTGAGCAGGAGAGCCCTGCTGGGAGAATTGCAAAGACAAACCAAGAGGTCAGTTTTCATCACACACAGAACCAAAAGCGTCTGTCTGCCTTTAATCTGACTGCAGCTTTGACCTCAGCCGGCTGATTAAATGGATGAGAGAACACTAATTGGATAAAAGTATTAATCAATTAATTCCATCCATTGAGGCTACATCTCCCTAATACTTCAGATAAACACAGGAGGGAACAAAAGGGTGTGATATACTTTGTTGATGTTAAACATGCACAGACTATAGACACAAATGTAAAGTTGACCCATTACAGACGTGATTCAAAAGACAGGCATGCAAAGGAGAGAGACACAGTAAAAACAAGAACAAAAAGAAGCAAAGAAACAATGAAGAGTTTTGTGAGAAACAACAAAATGAAACAGACTGCTCTGTTGTGTGAAACTGTGATTAATAGTCTCTGAAAGCTACAAAGACAAAAGTCTAATGACAAAAAAGGAGAAGAAACAATAACATTTAAAATGTCTCAGGTGTTACAATCCAAAGAAAGGAATATTGCAACACAGGCTGAAGAAAGGCTCCTCAGGCCTGCAGGTGGTTTAACCTATTGTATTTCTGTAGGCACTTCTAATCTCACTCTCCCTCTGCCCTGCTAGTAAGCTTGGAGCTTCCGGAAATAATTCCTTCTCAGACTGTTGGTCAAGGCAATGTCCGTGGTATTGGAAACTAACTGCTCAAAGGCTGTCCAGTCTCCAGAGCAAACAATTCAGAAGAAACCTAAGCAGCTCAGACGTCTTAACTCTTCACTGCAGCACAGTTGTTACTCTTAGAGTTGTGTGTAATGCCTGTATCTTACGAAAATGTAAACTACAGTGACAGAACTGTTGTTTCAGTAGGAATTTTAAAATTAACGAAAGGATTAGATAAAGATTTTGCTGTGCTCTGCAGGTAAAATAAAAGAAAGTGGATTACGACTGATAACAGATTCTAACAGGGCCATAGAAAGTAAACCATCTAACAGCCATTTAGGTATTTTAATAAAACAAATGTTGTAAATTTACCATTCCTGTAGAAACACTGGCTTGTAAGATCTAATGCATCACAAGCCCAGGATATTTCGCATGTAAACAGTCCTTGTTTAAAAATTTTGTGTTAAGGATTTTAAGATTAGAATTTAGAGATTAAGACAAAGTACAACAGGGTGGAAAGCTTCACCATGTGGAGGATTTCCTGATAATCTGATGGAGGACAACCATAATCCTAAAGATTTTCCATCCTTTGCTTATGTACCCATGATCTTTGGGGAAAAAAACCTTCTAATGCAAGATTTAAAAGGGAAATGGACATTGAACAGAAACTGATTTGAAAAGCTCTTAGGTTCTCCTTTAATATTCAACACACGCTTTTTGAGTTTAATCTTATACTAAAAGATTACTCACCTCACTTCCATTTGTTTTTCACCAATAGCTGTTCAAAATATGCTGACATGAAGGTGGATTTTGATCCAATTTATATTTTGGAGAAATTATGGTAGCGTTCAGCAAAAACACTTGTGAACTAAAATGACTTTCCTATAACTTTTACTGTTTAAACAACAATAAAGTCTCAGTGTTATATCTACACTTACTGTATTACCCTGCAGTTGTGTTTAAATCATGTAAAACTCTGAATAATAAAACTGAAAACATGAAATATATCCTTCTTTTTGAACTGTGTCACAACATCTGTGTAATGTTCAGAGCGCCCAGAAAAAACAACAGGGCCTTGTCACCATCATTCTGTGACTATATATATTTAAGATATAGAATATTTACTGTAATCCGGTCCAGAACTTCACAGTATTCCTATTCTTATTCTGGAGATGTAGGACTCGCCAAGCTCTTCAACTTCCCGGCCAGCTAACAAGGTTAGTGGCATCAACTATCTCACTCTGTGGTTACCAAGCAACAAACTGTTGACTAACTTGTGCAGCAGCAGATTCAGGTTTTGCCTCATAACTCCTTAAAATAAAAAAAGTGAAAACTGTGGATATAACAGTAATGGTCAAGCCACCAACCTGCCAGTGTTCAGGTATTTAATCATTAGTAATCAGTACTGACAAAAAAAATCAACATTAACTGATATGAAGTGCTTATATTACGATGATAAGTTCTTCAGTCATATCATGACTAGGAGGCCGAATTTGAGCATTTGTGAATTTTTTCTATCTTCCATTTTACTGTTCAGTACTTTCACCTACTTTCACATGACATCAACAAATCCTTGTGGTCTTCTTGTTGACAAGATAAATTATTACAATTCTACACTGAGTTCAGCTCAGCAACATTGGCTGTGATGGTTAAAAACAAAAAAAAAGTAAGTTCTCACATTTGGAAGTTCCATGACTCACAATTGCTTTCACTCAACATTGTGACTATTTGCTGAACAGGGGACATCCGATCACAGGGCATCTACTTGCTGTATTGCCTAGAGCAAAAGAAGTGAAAAACCCTCGGGTTAGAAAACTCTCCCACCAGTGTCCTGCTCCTCCATCATTTTCTCAGAAACAATGGGTAGCTAACGAGGAGCATCTTTCCTTACCACCAACTCCCAGCAAAAACACTGTGGAATACAGTTTCAATGTACAGAAGCAAAGTAAAAGCCAATAAAATAAAAAGTGCATATCAGGTAGATACTATTATCATTTGATGTTTGATAATTTGCGAAATTATACTGACATATAAAGTATGTCATATTTGCACATGTTAATGTGCAAATATGACATACTTTAAATGTAAATTTGTGACAACTATTTATTTTTTTTTTATTTTTTTGCTGTCTAAACTTGTGTGGTATATTGAGGATTTTTAGCATAGCTCCATTTTGGAGAGGTGTTAAAAAATAATGCTAAACATTTAAGTTTATCACATTTTTCAGGTAGAAAAAATGTGCACCCATGTCTTTGCAATTAATAACAAGTCAGAATAGACAGCTCTAAAAAAAATGCAATTTCAGCTAGATGCTGGAGTCAATTGATGTATATAAGTTCAAATTAAGGCTTAGGATCCATATGCATTTAGTCAGATAAAAAGAAATGACTCCCTTCTGGCATAATGAATGACACTCGCTGAAAAAAGTAATAAAGAAAACTCATCTAAACTTCCAAGCTTGACATACTGATCCAAAGTGCTTTTTTAAGTTCCCAATTAACTCTGGCAGAAATACGGAGTGATAACTTCAAAGAAATAAAAGCATACTGTTTATTCCTCAGTGCCTCCAGGAACATACAGCATTAGGAGAATATAACTAACTCATCCTTGCCTATATAAACCTCTGCTGTTCCCTTACAGTAGACTACATAATTGTGCCACGTTGAATTTATTAATTTCCATAAAATCAATTACCTTCTTTAGCCAAAATCATTGATTGTAAAGTAAAACTTGTTAACGTATAAAAGCAATGTTTGCACTCCTTTAACTACCTGCCTAATTAATGATCCATGAACATAAGCATCCATGGGTTTGCTTAAAATACCTTCCAAAAGTGTCCATAGATTTTACATTTCTAAAAATGTTGTGAAAATCCTGGAAGAACGTCTGTTAAAGTCATCATTAGCGAGAAAATAAAATCTAACAGACTGCCAGAGCTACAATATGGTACAATGGCCTAATTAAGACCCAGACCTAACTAAGAATCTTAAGCAAGACTTGATTCTTGGTTCAGAGACCTCACTATTTAGTTTCATGAAAAAAATCTATCTCTCTTCACCTGTTTGCAAATCTCTTGTAGAACCAAAATCTGAAAGACAGAGTTCTTCAAAGTACTTAGGGAAGTTGAATAAAAATACATTCTCATATGTAAATATGAGTTAGATGGGTGAAAAGTAAATGGTTATTTTGTTTTTTCAAACATTATAGATTACATATTTATCCCACTAAATCTGTCTCTTTCCTCTATCTCTTTCCTGCCCCTCTTTGAGTCATTCTCCAGTCCAAGGCTATTGGCAAGCCCTGCGCAGCCATTCGTGACCTATTAGAGTGCTGGATGGATCCTAGAGCATGGCTGCAGCCTCTCATCAGTGGGCATGCCCTGAGCAAGCCCTTTGACAGCTGGCAGCAGACAGACGACAGCCAAGCAAGACTGATCACTGCAAACTGATAGGCATAGAGCCAATGACCAGCAGACAGCCCTCTCTGTCTCTGACACACTCCCTCATAAATGCGCTCACACATGCACACAGTCACAGACACGCAATCATGCTGCTTAATGTGTTTGTATCTTGGACGTTTTTTTTTTATTTTTCTGAAGGTAGATAAACAGGTATTTGTTCTTTGCATTTGTTCTTTGCTGGCTGCAAAACAGTTTCGCCCTTGGGGATAATACATTTATCTTGATCTTGAGAGAAACAGAACTTGAATTTTGCACCCAAATTTAAGCTTGTATAACTAAGCAGCAATTACAAAAATAACTAATAAACAGGCCATATTGCTGATGGCATAACCTGAGCAAGCTACACTGTATTTCTTGTTTTACACAAGACATGTATATATGCTGTAATTCATGGGGGAAAAAAAGGTAGCAACCAGCACCAAACGGGTGGATGCAACACTGTCGTACGGTTGTATTATTGGCAGCCGCTGCAAAAATGAGTATAAGTGGCTCACTGGAGATTTTCTGCAAAGCAAGAATGCATGTGGAAATGACTTCAGACTGAAAAAATGAAAAAAAGTTAGTGTGTGTGTGCGTGTGTGTGGTGTAATGTGATTATATGAGTTTTGTCTAAAAACATTCCTGCCATGATGAGTGAAGGTGCCAGGCCAAAGCGTAAGCAGAAGAACGGAAACCGCACTGCAGAAAAGCAATTTAATACAAACCAAGAAAACTTACAAAAACATGAGAAGACCAGGGCATGAGGCACGGTCAGAATAACAGAAGAAACTAGCAGGGAACAATAGAGCTTAAGTATAAAGGAGATTTGATCGATGAAATGGGAACCTGGAGAGTCTGATCATGGGATTGTTTAACACCTTTTAGAGGAGGATAAGCAGGGAAACTGAGGTAGGTGACCAAGAAACACACATCATACACATGCAGCTGGACAAGACAAAAGTATCTGTAAACAAAGAAGGGAATGACAAAATTAAGACAATTAACAAATGAGCAGTAATTGATAAGAAAATAAATAAGAAGAAATTAACTTAATTATAAAACCTTAATGAACAATAGGAAACAAACTAAATATGGCCAAATCTTACTAATACATACACACACACACACACACACGCACGCACACATACACAAAAAAGATTGTTAACTTGTTGCTTTTAGTTACATGCAACTACAACAGGCTAAAAAGAAAGCGCACCTACAGAGATGATTAAGAACTTGGCTGACAAAACAACTAACTGAGCAGTGAATTATTTGATTTCGTCTCCAGCCAGTTTTCTTTTGCTTTTTTCTTCACTCGGATAAGCTTGCTGTCTTTGCTCCACTGCTCTGCCATTAACCCTCTGTCCTCTTTGCCATCCTTTTTCTGACCACATAGATAAGATGCAAGTTCAGAGTTGTGTGAAGTGCATGTATGAGCTCTGCGGATCACTTAGCGACAAACAGCAGACTTCTACGATGTTGTTTTTTTTTTTCGTATACACCTTTCAACTCAGTGTAAAAAAAAAAGTCTTAGTAATGATTTGTACTGTTTCCCAGTGACTTGTAACTGCATCAGATCAAGCTTGTTTGATTTTAGGCAGCGCCAGTTACTGCAAACAGAGACTTTGTGGCTGTGACAGAAGCTTGCAAAGCAGAGAGCTAAATACTGCCCATCAGATTGGTAAATGTACTGAAAGAAAAGATCAGGAACAGGGCCAAAATCCATGTGACTGTAACAAACCATGCATTTCTTCCAATGCAAAGAAGTGCAGGATTTACTGTTTGAACTGTACTTTCAAAGACTTTATGCCTATACGAAAAAAAATAATGAATAACATGATGTTAAGCGCTAGAGTTCCAGAAAATGTAGTTATTTTAAAAAGGACGCCTTTTAGAGCCACCTAAAACAAGCTGTTTAAAATCAAACAATTGACTTCGACTTTGTTAGCTCTTGGGTGCTTAAGATATATATCTATATCTTCCTGTCCCTTTATGCTTAACTGCTAATATCTTGTTTTGTGCAATTTGTGTGTCTTGCTTAAGTGAATTTCACACTTTTACAATGTCGATTGATTTTGCCGTTGAAATTCTAAATTTGGCTGAAGAACCAACTTGGGTGAGAAAAGTGATTAGATTTTGATTCACGTACATTTAGCCAAGGTTTATTAAATTTATGTCTCCTGGACACATCTATTATGCTTTTTATTTTTAAAATGGTACACAAATTTTATGCAATGCAAGAAGCCATGTTGTATATTCATACAGCTTGAAGATGACAGCTTGAAAATTTTCCTAGCATATTTGGCCATTTCTTTACCATCTATTCTCGCTTATGCTTGCGGGATCATGGAGGGACAGGTGTCTATTTCTAGAAGTCCTTGGGCAAGAGGCAAGGTACACCCTCACAACTTTAGTTTTCATGAGGAATGTGAAATAGAGAATCATTTGCTTTTTAAGAATGACATGAAAGCAACACTTTAGAAGGAAACATTTTACAGATATTCAGAAGTGTAGACTACATTATTTGGTCTCTAGAACAAAGAACAGTCCATTCTAGTGACCTATGTTCACCTTAAACCATCAGTAGCATTCACACAACATAAAAACTCAACATGTCTGAAATATGTGCCAATAATGGTATGCATTTCACAGTAAATGATTTGTTATAGATTTGGGTGCAGTTCAGATTGTTAAAAATTACAGATTGCCATTTGTAACTTTTATAAACAATATATTTTCTACATATTTGCCTTTTATGTCAAACATTTTGTTTTTGTTGTCTACTCTAACATTAATTTCCCTTTCCTGCCTGGATTCTGTTACATTAGCCCCTTTAAACTGTATTCATGCTTTTTTTATTTTACAACTTACAAAAATCTCAACATTCTTGTGGCAAGTCAGCCCACAGCTTTTGTAACACAATACTGAGATTTATCAAATTTCTATCATGTTGAATGTAACCTCTGAATTAATCAACACACATCCTCAACTGGGAAAAAATATTGGACCATCTTGCTTACCTTAGTATTTACTCAAACCAGAAACTGACATTCCAAGCATAAGCGGGCTTACACTGTAAAAAAAGCAACAAAAAAAAATGCTCAATGACCTGAAGGCATATCCTACCACTCCACACAACATGCTGCTAACACTATGTCCAGTGTTGCTCTGCACAACATAAACAAAAAGGAGCCTCTCTTCTTAGCATATGCATAACTCTCCGCAGTGACGTAGAACACAAACTCATGTATGACATGATATAATACAGCTTTATACCTTTTTATGATGCCCAGTTACAGCCAGACTCAAAACACAACCATTTCGGCTCTTATATTAATGGTATATAAATAAGAGATTAATACTATACGAAGCTAGTTTTGTGACTGTCATAGTGTGTGAAGTGATTGACTGCAAGGACTACCACTTCACTTTTCTGAGTGACTGCTCTATAATCAGAAAAAATAAGAATGACTATGTCACTACCAATGATGCCACCTTTCATTTTATCTGGTGCCTCTTCTAGATCTGTCAACTTTTTGCAAGATAATTTATTTACTTACCCATTTTTGTTTTGCGTGTTTACAAAATTACATGTAAATGTCACCCTTTTTTGTTGACCAACTGCCTTTTATTCTTAGTCATTGTGTTCTCAGCTCTTTTTTAATCAATATTTACCAATATTTTCTGTTACATTCGTGTGTGCTTGTTTATATTTTACACAATTCTTTCTTCTGTTTGTAATCGTATGGAAAACTGATTTTTTTGCATATCATAGATGTATTGTTGCCATCTTTGTTTCATTACCACTACCAAGCACAGTCATTACTTTCAGCTTCACAACATGTAATGCTCAAACTACGCTCAGATTCAAGTACATTTCTTTCCACCCCCGCAAAAGAATAAGTGACAACCCTGGCTGAACCTGTCATTAGGAAACATTACAGCTTTGTTATCCAACAACAGAATCTCTGTTCAGATCCTATGGAGACAAATAGAAAGAAAAGTTGAATAAATATAAAACAAATTATTGCTATGTGAGAAGAGAAGTTTAGATTTGGCATTTAATAACCGGTGGTTAACACATGGCTCCCCCTGAGCCCACTCATTCGTGTCCATCTCTGCCTCAGATTGATTTGTGCAATGTGAGATTTTGCGTTTTGCTTGAAACCATCCTCTGCAACATACATATGCATACACACACACACACATTACACAGACTATGTAACACACTTAGACTGAAGATAGTGAGCCATACATGATTCTATCTTTCCTGCCAGAATCTGCCATCAGATGGATGAAGGCTGCCATCAAAGCTGGGCCCACAAGGAGTTCAAACAGTCTGCTTAGTCAAGTGAACCCAACACCAGAGTCCAACTCCTCTCAACCATGCTTATTAAATAGAAAATTTTTGTCATTTGCAATCCGATTTGTTATAATCACATTGCTCCTCATACCCCTGTCACATAACACTCAGCTGAAAATAAAAAATACATACAAGTTGTGCAAGAGAAAACATGTCAGTTTCTATAAATTGCTGATGTTGCAGTGGTGAAGTTTTAATGGCTAGAGGAAGAAAAAAGTGGCAAAAAATAGGTTAAAAAAAGGACCTTCAGCACAGAGCCTGTTAGGTTGCCATGAAAACTACTCTAGAAACTGTGTAAACATTCAACAACGTAAATGAGTCATGTAAGTCCAGCAATTATTTGAAAATAAATAAATAAAAAATATCTCCTACACACAGCCATCTTCAATAAGATTCACTAGTATATTAATTATTGATGTTGGAAACCTTTCAGTTTTGTAGTGACATATTGTATTTTACAAAGAAGACAGGTACTTTCTAAGTTTTATAAAGAAAATAGATATTTTGTGTAAGCCAAAACTCAATAGTATTCAAATGACATCCTCCCATTGCTGAAGAGAATAACGCAGCTGTCATGTTATACTTGTTCAAACATTATTTTCTCAAGTCAAACCTCCACTATGCAAACATTCAACTCATTTACCTCATGTGAATTAATCAGTCCCTCTTTAGTTTACCAAGGATTTGAACTAGACTCTTCTCGTCCTCAAGACATTATATTCTCCTTCAGCGGCATGCTGCCTAGACTTTGCTCCCGTTGAGGTCTCTCTCTCTCTCTCCATCTCTCTCTTTTTTTCTCTCTATTCACAACCGGACTCTTTATTTTGAATCTTAAACTGTGTGTTGTATTGGCAAGTCGATGGTATGCAGCCAAGCCTGACTTTGGAGAACAAAATCTGCATTGACACAAGGAACTGTCTGGAGAATGGGTGCTGCCTTGAATTAGAGTGCTCTGTTTGCTTATGGTTTGTAATGAGAGGTGACGTATTGTCAGTGGCTTGCTAAAGCTTGTCTTCTAATTACACTAATTGCTGCTTTTCCACCCCCATCTCTTCCTTCATTTCTTTTTTTTCTATTCTCCTTCTCTTCACCCCTGGTCCCCCACCATCTTAAACCAATACTGCTGTTAGTCTTCAAAACTGAAAAGCTTCCACCTACATACCAAGATGGGTCTGCACCCACACTTTTTTTTAAGTAATCTCTGTGTCCAACCATTTCCATAGGTTTATTTTTCAGACTTCCCTTTCTTTGGCTTTTCTTGTCAATCGTTTTATTCTCCCTTCTCCCTTCTCTCCATGCTGACTTGTTTCTCAGCCCATATATGACACGATGTCCACTAGTACTGCAGAGACCCAAATGCCTGGGCTGCCAAGTGCACAATTACTAAATCGCTCATCTCACGGGTGGCTGACACTCAGTATCCCCGGCCTTTAGAGAGGGAGAAAAACTGGTGAGAGAGGTAGCATAAGAGTGAACCATATAAAACCAGGGATTGACTGGGCTAAGAGCCTGAACTGACTTACTCCTCTGTGACTTCATGCATGTTTTTTTTTTTCGTTTCTTTTTTACTTACACGCATGTGCATGCCTATGTCAGCTGAAAACAGGTGACGGCCGAGGTAGCTGACAGCTGTCAGTGCTCATGGGCGGAGAATGGTGGAGGAACGGTGCTGTCTGTCAAGGCACTGCTCTGCCTCTGCCCTTAGCTCCAGGCTGAATATGTGGGACCCTCTGAGGATAACAAGAGACCACTCGTGCCTTTCAGAGCGGCTTCCGTCTAATGCTAATACAAAGCCAAGAGGGTCAGATGGGCTGCCACAGTACCAACTAGATGTGAGTCCATCAGAAGAAATGTGTCGGGGCTTTTTGCAGCCTTTTTTAATGAAAGGAGGCTGGATGCATCATGCAGCAGCAGTGGCATGATTGCACTTCAAGGCCGGAGGCTGGACGTGAGGTTGATGTAGATTACATAAATCATTAATTTATGCTTCTGAACAAAAAATATTAAGGAAAGAAAAACAAGATGCCTAATTATGCTGTGCCATGGAAATTTTGTTTTGACATATGAGAAAAAAATATATACATATGTTTCGTTTTTACCTGGCATTTTGCTTGTTTGCTTTTAATAAAAGACTACTATTTCTCTAGAGTTATATCATCATATCATCACCTTGTGTTATGCTTTGCTTTTCATCTTCTATATATTTCCCTAAATAAGTGTTGGTATTTTATCTACTTTGGACCTCAATTTGATCAGACCCGAGCAGCTTTGTTTACAATTATGTTACATGCAACCTCAAATACTAAAGTGTATTCAGAACAATAATCACTAAAGGATGACTTCAGGAATAGCATATTATGGCATATGTATCACAATACCAACCCAAAATAGCTAAGATACTGCAGAACAGTAGATAAATAAGATCCAGTCATCATACTTCTTGGGTTTTTTCTTTCATGTTATTGTCAAAAACTTCAACATGTGTGCTTATTTCAAGTGATAAAACCATTAAGTATAGCTCAAACCTGTAGAGGGAAAAGAAAACTATCCATGTTTCAACATTATTGTAGAACTAAATACTACCAAATGTTTCAACATTTTTTAGGAATGTTGCTGAACATAATGCATGAAAACTACAATTTCAGGGTCTTTTTTTCTATTTAACACTGCACAAACCCTTTTCCTTTCACATTAAAATTCAGCAAAACACAAATCCAGTAATTTGCACTAGAAAAAAAATTAATAGTCAATAGACTATAATTTACAATAGTCACTGCATATTATTAAAAGTAATTCTTAACAGTTGTGCTTTGTGAATAGTGAAGGAAATCCAGAGCTGGATACTCTCTGTGCGTGTCGAACAGCAACATAGCCACGGTTTTCTTCTCGGCATGTTTCATTTTTGTGGGTGGAAAACTCTCACTAGGTGGCCATACATCCTGACGCTGTGTGCTGTGTGGTGCACTCAGCCATATGATTCCCATTAGGCCAGACTGTGGTCAGAGGGGATCGAACCTGAATCTGTGTTTCTTCTTACCCTTCACAACTCTAATGGTGGAGTGTTTATGTGTTTGTGTTATTAAGGTTGTTGTGCGAGGAGCTCTTTGAATCAATCTCTTTCAAAACTCCAGGAGGTACAAAGCAAAAGTTGGAACCAAACATAAACATCTAAGATCTGCTAGCAAGCTATATTGATTAGTCCTGTTATTCTCTCTGATGTTGCCAGTTGGGATAACCTCTTCAGAGATAAAAACCAACAAAACTAATCTGTCACACAGTACATGCCCTCAGAGTAGTGCTAGTATATGCAAGTTGATGCAAGATGACATCGTAGTTGCTGTGTTTGGAGGCACAATAGGAAATGACATGCCTGCTTTCGCATTAAGGGAGATGAACATGTTATTTGCAGAAAGGTCAGGCCTCCAAGCCTGAGGACAGGTTGTATAACTGCAGTAATTATTATGTAGCTGCTCAAGAATTAGAAGGAATTTCATGTCAAATGTCAACAGCCGGAACACAGGCTGTTTGAATCCTCATCAGTTGGGTTTCAAAGGTCAACGTTGACCTAAGTTACATGGGTAAAGTATTTCCTTAAACTTTGTTCCTTACAGCTACACATTAGAGCAGTTGTTAGCATGATAGTCTAGGTTCTACCCAAGTTAGAGCCCTATGTGTGGCATTTGCATGTTCCCCAGAAATGGTTCTGGTTATCTCTGGTTACTCTGGCTCTCACTCTGAAACATATACATTTTAGTTAACTAATGTCATTCTAAATGACTCATAGTTGTGATCATAGTATGTTTGCATAGATTTTTTGTTGTTGTTGTTGTTGTTGTTGTTGTTGTTTTTCTGTGTCTGTTACCAAGCAATTAAAAAGAAACTGTTAGAAAGTAATAAGGAAGCAGATTTGGAATATGTAGAAAGTCAATTGAACAACTATTTGGTGACTTACAATGTAACAATTAACCAAACATGTCATTGCAATTTTTCAAAAACAATATCAGACAATAGAGAGAAAAAATCCAAATATTATTTTCTTGTTTAACCTTACCAAAGACAATGTCACCGAGATTAAGAACTTCTTTTCAATGGAGTTCATGAACCTTGTTCACCACTTATCAGAGTTTAACAAAACCACTTTTTATAATTTCCACAAGCCTATTTACACATTTAAAACATAAAGGATGTGAACAAGACAATATGATCTGATAGAACTAAGTACTTTTAATCAACTGTTAACCAAAAACCTGCTACAGGATAGACTTGGAACATTTGGGATTTCTGGGAATGTTAACTCACATCTCAAAGACAAAAAAAAAAAGCTTTTTAAACACTGGTAATGCTATGTCCACATGTTATGATTTACACTAAACAAAACCACAATGGTAAATTTTGAGTCCCAAATTTATTGATATTCACATTCTTCATGAGAAGAAAGGATGAGAATTACCTGATCACATACATTTATTGACTGCTGTAGATAGGCCCAAGCATTCATCTCAATTACCTATTTATTAAGTTACATAGATTAGACTAGATTAGATCAGAGAAGAATCGATTAGACTATATAATAAACAATAACAAGAACATCATTATTGTTTATCATCAAGTACAGACCATGTATCAAATGTAAAAACAAACAAAAAAAACTTCTTCAGCCACCTTACACTTATTTTATTTGAAATCTTGAAAATTACTGGGGGTAAAAAACTATACTTTCAAAGAATATATTTTTAAGAATCATGGTTGCAGCTATACCTACAAGCCATCTGCAGTCAGTGGGGTGTTCATTAAACTTGAATTAAGTTGAGTCCATGTTAAGGAGATGCAGCCTCGGCTATTTTAGAGAGCTGGAAGCAATGAATATAGAGTGTGCAGAAATCAGCCGACAGCAACTGATTTCACATAATAGCCACTTCACAGGACACACCTCCTCATCATCTCAGTGAGAGCCTTTTCCAAAATCAATAGCTGGCTGAACATTCATTTCTTCAAAGTTACACACACAGACTGAAAGCCATAGTGTTTCGATGCCTCTCTGCAGCATACGTGGACACACACAGGCAAACCGATGCTAGAACCATTATCTGGGAAAGCCAGCTTTTAGAGTGTTCTAGATGTTGTAATAGCTTTCCTGAAGTCCACTAGATATTTTTGGCTGCATGCTACCAGTTTCTAACTGCCCTCAAAAGAAATATGTAGGGAAAAGCTTTATGACACAGAGGTAGAGACTTCCATGTTGTCCCAAAAGACAAACAGAGCAAAAGTTATTGAACAAAATCATAGATCGCAGTCAAAACTATACTCTTCTGGTAAAGATCGTTACATTGCCTCCTTTTATTTCTGCTGAAAATGTCTTATGAGTTTGTGAGGACAAGAGTTGACACTATATTGGGCCGAAACACAAATAAAACAAATTGCTTTAGTGCCAGATACAAGAGAATTTTCTCTCAAAGCCCAGCAGCAATACAGATGAAATGCCAGGGAGAGTTTATGTTGTATGTGTTTTAGGTTTAGAGACTTTGGAAAAAACTTGCTACATTTTTTATGTTACTGTTATGTAGTGACATTGAAGTTTCATTGAAAATAATTTAATTTTGAACATTCCTTTCTACCTCGCAATTCCTAATTGCTTGTTTCTATATATAGTTAATCAAAATTATAGAACCTGAACTCGGAATTGAACACTAAAACTGATTTTTGAAATATAGGTAGATTATGTATTATTTATTTGATAATTAACTCTTAACACATTCAGAATTTCTGAAAATGTTGATGAACAAGGAAAAACATCTTCTTAAATGTCATTGCTTAATATAGTAAAATATATGTTTCAATACAGCTACTTCTATTTTTCAAATAACCCTAGCCATAGTAACAAATAGCAATAAAACAAATGATGCTAAGTACTTTTCAAGTATGGGTGTAAGTATGGCTTTGTGATTCTCACAAATGTTATCCATAAATCTGCCCATCAAATATTAACAAACTGAGTGGAATTCTGTGTTATAATTCCAGTCCAGAAATTGTGATAAAACCAGAAAATAATAAAAATTATACCACAAAAATATCTGTCCTCATTGTTAATTATTCCAAATTCATTTTCAGACAAGTTCAAATTAGTTCAATGACAGAGATTTGTTGGTTTTCGTCACACACCTTTCTAACTAGTTGGGTAAACTTAAGATAATAAGCAAGAGCCATACAGATTAAGTTTAAAATCTTTTGTTAAGGTATTTTCTAATCATTAGACAAAAATACAACCTATTAAATGTTACTCACTGTTGGTATTTTGTAAACCTGCAGAGCCATCTTAAAAGTATTGCTTAAAATACATTTCCTTCCATTTAGAGTATCTGTTATGGGGATATTATTTGACTCATCCCAAAACACCAATTTCACTGCCTGGACATGTTTTTTTTTCCCTCTGAAGACAACACGATTGACAGGCTCATTATCCTATCCCCATTACGATATTGCCTAATCAATCTATTCATTGTGTTCTTCTGGTGGCAGAAAAGGCCAGCTTTTGCATTAAAACCGACACAATGCTGCAGGATGCATTCCAAGGAGAGAAGAGGAGAGTGGATGAGTGTTAGGTTTCAATTTGCAGCTGAGTAAAGTAATCGCATTTGCTGGCGAATTGATCAATATTAATCAAGATGTTATCAAGAAGAGTTGCGTTCAACTTTCCTTCTTTGTCTAATTCAAGCTGGCATTAAAGTACATGTCCCAAATGGCACAAATGGTAACACAGAATAGACAACAGATAAAAACAAAAACATGGTTGTTTAAAAAATGGGAAGGGAAAAACATTTCTGAACACCAAAAGATTTTTGTTTTCCTTCCTAAAGGAAGGAACATTAATAATAAACTATACAATCCAATAGATGGAGTTTAGTGGAAAAATGACAGCTGCCCACATAAGCCGCAATGTCCCACACTCCACTGTGAGGTAAATCACACCTTTGAAGTCAGCTCACACACTCCCTGCTGAGGATGCCACAGGACCATCAACACTCTGTGAGTTCCCAGCATTATGATCACAACCATTTAGATAGCACTGAAGTTATTATTACTGCCATAAAAAGGACAATGTCCATCAGAAGTAAATCAAAATCCCGGCATGGGACTAGAGGTGATATACAAAGGGGAAAATTGTGGTAGTGAAAGTGTGAGGTTTAAATTCAACACAATCAGCTTCTTAGTTTATGGCCATGAATGCAAATACTATTTCTCACAGCATATCCATTAAAAGCAGATCCAAAAATGGATTGGTCTCAGAATTTATTTTTTTTAAATCAAAAATCTAAGACTGAACAAGTGCATATGGAAAATAAAACTAGATAACTTTACATCTACATTAAGAGCTCAAATGATTTCTTGTTAGAGAACAAAGGGCCATTGCACTTTAAATTATTAGGACATTTATAATTAACAAAAATACCACATGGAATTTGCACTATAAGATCCCCAGAAATCAGCAAAAATAATGGCTAAATTGGGATGTGAATGTTTGGATAATTAATGTGCAAACTAAAGGTCAAATTTGACACTCGCTGAAGAATTAGTCATCCAAATGAAAAAACCATGTCAGAATGAGGATTACAATGCCAAATAATTCCCTGTTGATTATATTAATCTGCTGAGAAATGGTCCATTGCTTTGATTAACCAACTGCAAACAAGATTGTTTATTTTGGACTATCCCATCCAGTTATTGTTGTAAAAACATAACTCTAAAAAGCACCACGCTAATTAAATAAAATAATCAATATATTATCTTAGGTTGAAAATTGACGACCTTTATAAAATACATCAAACGCTGCAAGGAATCTACACATAATTGACAGTGGAACAAGATTAGTATTGATTGCAATAAGTGACTAGACCTACATTAAAACAAGCTAAAAGGGCAAGATGAGTGTTGGTTGTACATTACCATTCGTTTACAACATTTACCTTAATAATACACAATGTGAGGAGACTTTGTGCTTATGCATGTTGAGCTTCAATATCCACAGAATCCTCTAACAATATATCCCCAACTCCACTACTCTGTAATTGCTTTTATGTGCAAATGTGTATAAATTACAAACCATTGTTTTCATAAAAATCGCTAAAGAAAAGAAAACTGTGTCAAAATTCCCTTACCTTTTGTGGGATTCTATTTGATTTCTTATATGTAGACGCAAACACACAACAAAAATTCCGACAGTTAAAAAAGCTCCAGGGCCCAGTTGACCTATTGCACTGCTCTCCCTGTTTACAGTACACTTACTTTTATATGAGTTTATGTGTCTGAGGCATGAAATGAAGCTGTAGCTAATGGGCATCCAGCATTGTAAGGGAATAGTGTGAAAATGTAGTACCTGGGGCCAACTTAGTAATAACAAGTTTCCAAACAGTTTTGCAGAACCTCCAGCAGCGTTACAGATGACAGTGAAATTCCCAATACTGTGTAAAGGCAATTGAGCACACCCCTTAGCATAGAGTGGAGGATTCTCTACAATATGTAGCCATAATAACCACAGGTCTGAAAATTGTCAAGAGGTGGGGTTGAGGTGGTGGTGAGGAGTGACGCAGAGACCCAGGTGTAAAAGAAATGATGAATTTAATGATGAAGCTCAAAGTCCAGAACAGGCAGCACAGCAGAGAGTTAGCAAACAGCTAATTCCGGTACCAACTGATGACAACAAAGACTGATGAGACGAGCTTATGCCGACACAGGACTTACCAGTTCGACTGTGCCGGCAGACGAACTATCATAGAGAAGGACCCCACAAGAGACAAATACAACAGGTGGACACATGGGGTAATCAAGGGAATGAGACACAACAATCAAGGGGGAAAAAAACACAGAGACTCACAGGAAGGAAACTGAACACAGAAAGCCCTAAAGATAAATACACAGAAACACGGATCATGACAAAAATAAGCCTTTTCTGGGGATGTTGTTGATATTTTTAAGGTGATAATTTTACCTGAAAGGTTTGAACTCAGTGGCCTAATTAGGGATGGCTTTGGACTGCTTTAGAAAATTACCTGAATGCAGCAAACTGTCAATGTGTACAGCAGGCGGCTTAAATAGTAGGCTCACAGTTGCCTGTTTTACTTCAGTTGGAATGATACAATTGCTATTGTGCTTTGCTAAATGCCAGAAAAAAGAGATTTATTTGACTTTTTTGAATTGCGTTTTTTTCAGAAATAAGTATCACTTTGCATTTAAACAAATTGAGAACATTCAGGATTGAGAACATTCAGATGATAATGTCATGGCTTTGTAGAGGTCTAATTAATTCACAGTATTTGAGTGAATGTGGCTCAGCAACAACAAATTAACCGTCTATATGTCAAGCAGGAAAAGTTATCTTATTTAATAGAGGGAGGGAAACTAATTATACTTTCATCTGTTTCATCTGCACAGTGGTACAGTTGGTAGAGCTGTTGCCTTGCACCAAGAAGGTCCTGGGTTTGATTCCTGGCCTGGGGTCTTTCTGCATGGAGTTTGCATGTTCTCCCTGTACTCCGGCTTCCTCCCACAGTCCAAAAACATGACTGGGAGGTTAATTGGTCTGTATAAATTCTCCCTAGGTGTGTGTGTGTGTGTGTGTGTGTGTGTGTGTGTGTGTGTGTGTGTGTGTGTGTGTGTGTATGTACATGTGTATAATACCATGTGGGGACAATTTTCCTAACACACCCTACCATGTGGGGACCAACGGTAGCCAAGTGGGG
>CAEGAF010091424.1:0-14604 GCA_903067075.1 Micropoecilia bifurca | reverse complement strand
CCCCCTCCCCGCCCCCTCCTCTCCCCCCGCCCCTCTCTCTTTCTCTCACTCTCGTCTTGCTGTTTCTCTCTCGCTCCGCCTTTCTCCTTCTTGTGGTCTCGTTCTTGTGGTCCCTTCTTCTTAACGAAACACATGAACGAGACCAAGAGCAGGAAACCACCTCATTGCCGTGACAAAAAATTGCCAGATTTTTTTCAAATTTGACTTTACAGAAACATTGAGATTTACAGCATTGTGTACCCCAACTGTGAGATTAAACCAAGGAATTATTATTTTGTGTAAAACTTGAACTCCTAAATTCTGAAACTTCTGCCTTTTTTGTCTGTGTTTTTATTTTGTTTGTTTGTTTTCTTTCTTTCTTTTTTTTCTTTTTTTCAAGAGGACGACTACCTTCAGCCTTCACTGTGCATCTTGGGGAAATCTTCCAGGACTCTGACTAATCATGAATTACTTAGTTTCAATGACTCTCACAAGTGTAGAAAAATACTCCAGAAAAGACCCTGTCATGATTATTTGGTCACTCTCATTCCAGGAAACACTAAATATTTTCCAACAGCTAGAATTAATGAGAAAGAAAAAACATGGCTTTCTATTACTGTTGTTAATATAATTATTATTATTATTATTATTATTATTATTATTATTATTATTATTATTATTATTATTATTATTATTATTATTATTGTTGTTGTTGTTGTTGTTGTTGTTGTTAGTAGTAATAGTATTATCACTGTCTGAACCTAACTTCTCCTTTTTATGTCAATTAGAATTACCAAACCTATTTCTATTTTCTAAATAATAATGAGAGAAAGAATATGTCATTTTTATCAATTAATGTCTTCAAAGTGAGAAGTTTACATTCAGAATGATTTCAATGTCTTTAAACAACGGGGGAAAGAGCTGATGATGATGTCATGACTTTGTAATCCTATGTGAGATTAACATGGCGCATCCATCACCTGTGGATGTATTTCAGAAAAATACCTAGAACACACTGCTTTCATTTTTAGAAAGTCCAAAGAAATCAATTAGCCAAGGCACTGGGATAGAAATATGGACCTGCACAAGTCTGGTTCATCTTTAGGAACAAGGAAAAACCAGTATGAAATTACTTCAGTGCAGTAAAAATATTTTTAAATATTTTTACCAGATTTTTAATTGCATATTAAAAGTAATCACTTTAAAGGAATATTATTTATATACAGAGTGCAATAATCTAATTTTAAAAAGATCATATCTACCTTTAACTCATGGTTGCTTCCCCTACAGTGGAAATGGTTTTTCAACTGGACTTGTGTATGACTAAAAACAATTGTGAATATTGGCAAAAATTAAAACGCAGCCATAGCTCTCCCAAAAATAGCTACAATCATACAATTGTGAATAAAATAATACAAAAGTTGTAAAATAAGAATAATTCTCCAAATATCCTGTTGTCATATTTGACATTTATATTTTTTTCATTTCTTCATTTACATTGACTTATTTGTACCAGTTTTCCAGAGAAAGCTAAAATGAGATCTCTCCTTCCTGTCAGTGTAAGAGCAGAGGCCTAGCACACCTATTTTCATTTAGTTCAAAAAGTCTTCATAAAATCTCATCATAAGAATTTTCACTTAACGGATATTCTTATGTGCGTGGAAAAAAATCTCAACTTTCCTCCAAAAATCTGTTTATTTCACCTCTTAAACATGAAAAAAAGAGAAAATCAGACACACTTCTCCATCGCTTTAAGTAGTATCACGAGAAGGTTTCAACATCATTTTCACCATGACACATCAGGAATTCACCTAAGCTAAGCAACCTTGTCTGAAGACTTTCTTGTTACTGGCCAGTGTTGATTTTCAGGCTGTTCAAATTATGTGAAATCCCAAGTTTAGTTGTTAACAAAGGTTTATGTGTTTTATGTTCTTTTGTAGGAACCAAAATTTCCTTGATTCTAAAATCAGTTCATTTTAAGTAGTCAAAAATATCCTGTGCTGGAATCATCAAAGATAAATCTGGAAGACCTGTTATCAGACGTTTTCTCAGCACTACATTCTAAAAACTGATTTAGTTAAAATGGCTAAGTGCCATCTCCCATAATCCATAATCCTGAAAGCAGGATTCCATGTGTTTTGTTCTCAAAACTTTAATAGTTTTGCTTAGATTTTTATTTTGAAAGCAGGACTTGATGTCTTTCTTCTCAAAACTTGTATTGCTCACTCAGTCTGTTCGGACTCTCCTCTCTTATGGAACATTTTCTGCCTGCTTCTGGAACAAAATGCACCGTTGCCTGGCAACCTCTCAGCCAATGGAATGAAAGTATTGTACTGGGTGCGTTTGTTTCCTTCTAGCAGGTGTGCCTGTGTGACTACTACAATCGATTGTAGCAGCTTTCTGCTCCATGTTACACTAAACATCCGCTAGCAGTGTCGCTAACAGCCTGCTAATATTAGGCAGGAGTTTGTTCACCCAACCAACTCCCAACCAACCAAGAGCAGAAAAATTCCCTTAGTGTTTTGGATGTGACAGTTAAGGGGTTAAACACCATAACTTAATGATGTTATCATTTCTTTTTAAAACTAGCTCACTTCTGTCCCAGCAGCTTAAACCCAGCATTTGGATGAATAATCCAGCTGTTTCTGTGATCGTTTAAACAAAGTCTTCATCAGGGGAAGTCCCGTTTTTTTCTTTAAAAAAAAAAGAAGAAAATATAATATAACCTCTCATGTCTATTTAAAGTAAAGCATTGCTCAGCTTTACAGTGACAGTCTGAGAGTGTGAGTCAGTCGACTTCCAGTGACTTATTTACTGTCGAAACCACAGTAAAGCTCACTTCCGCCAGTACAGAAATGAGCTAAACATTAAGCAAGTTAACAGCCCACATGGCTAAACTCTCATTGTTGTTCTATATAAATATTAGAGACAAAGCTGCACTTAAAAACTGTTGGCTTCTTCAAGTATAAGTAGTTTTGATCAATTGTGACTCGGTTGAGTTACATGGCTGCCATTTTGAACAGCCTGAGCAGCCCCATAGACTGGGGCGACTCTTTCCCCTGGACATGTCCACTTTCCACAGTCTGTGAAGGGTCTTCATCAGTTTATGACGATGCCCAGGTTTTCATTGTAATTGAAATTGACTGATGCAATGAATATTTGACATCCTCCTGGAGCAACTGAGTCGTGGGTGGATGATTATGTTCTTAAATAGTTTTATTTGGATAATCTTTCTCCCCAACTGTCCTGTTTTATGCTCAAAGCCATTTTATTCCTGCATTTAGCTTTACGTTGGGTGTTTGAGAGACATTATTTTCTTGATTCCCTACAGTCAGGATTGGCTTTTCATGCTAGGTGTTGTCACATAGAAAGCAGTAAAAGACTCTGCAAACCCATTCCAGAACCTACTCTTCCAGATCATGTAACCAGAAGAGTCCAAATTAATGCTCAGTTGTGTTACTATGCTGGACTAATGAAAGTCACCAATTTCTATTCATTTTAATTTATTTCATTTTTTATGTTCAAATTTGGTGGAGAAATAACTGATCCTATATTTAGAAGAGCTTTCAATGTGGCTAAAAAATGTGCATGTCATGAAGGAAAATATTAAAATTAAATCCATAATTCATGCCGTCCAGCACAACAAATGGCTGACAGTGCATCTTTCACATCGCTGACATATGTGTTTCTTTGTGTGAAGGTGTCAAAGATCCTGGAAGTCACATGGACACGAAAAGGCTGTGCAAAGAGAGTTCATTTACATATAATCCCTCCACTTTTGACACTGGGTAAAAGTAACAACACGGCCTTCATTGTATCTCTGCTTTAGTTAAACAACACATGACCCTGTGCTGCATCACTATAAGAGTCACATGAGTGAACAAATACCACATGGCCTCCACTCTCACACACACACAACATGGTAACAACATTAAAATACACACAGGTTGTTCATATCCAACCGGTTTTACTTATTGGACTGATACCAATGTTGATACTGATATATTGTGAATTCCTTGGAGTTATTTACATTTGTCCTAATCTCAAATTAGATTTCTTTTTTTTATCCCACAGTTATTAAATTAATTTATATAAATGTTCTCAATAAAATCTGTAATAATTGATATAGTAAAACATCCATCCATCCATTTTCTTGACACCCTTGTCCCTTGGTGGGGTCGGGAGGGTTGCTGGTGCCAATCTCCAGCTAATGTTCCGGGCGAGAGGCAGGGTCAATCTGGACAGGTCGCCTGTCTGTCGCAGGGCGGCACAGAGACACACAGGACAAACAACCATCCACCACACACACACCTAGAGACAATTTGGAGAGACCAATTAACCTAACAGTAATGTTTTTGGACTGTGGGAGGAAACCGGAGTACCTGGAGAAAACCCACGCATGCACAGGGAGAACATGCAGGCTCCATGCAGAAAGACCGGGGCCGGGAATCGAACCCAGAACCTTCTTGCTGCAAGGCAACAGCTCTACCAACTGCGCCACTGTGCAGCCACCATAGTAAAACAAGCAGTGCTAAATATCTCTTATCGAAACATGACCATGTCTTATCTTGCTGGCAAATTTTATTTAAAATTCTTTGCCACACTGCTTTTCTTCAATGTACGGTTGTGTTAGCATACATTACTGTCTTATGAGCACGTAAATAAGGGGCATAATTTCCCTTTTGTGTCAACCATTATATACCACTGAAACCACAACCTGACCAACATGCAGTTTATAATGCCGATTTCTACTTTTAAGTTATTTCAAGCTTATCTGTCACTCGGCAACATGCATGTACATTTATTTACCAGTCATTTGCAGAAAGTATTTCCACTCAAAACACATGGGATTATAAAGTTTTCTAAATGTTAACAAAAATTTGTGTCTGTATGGCTCGTTGATTCATTTGCCTTGTAATTTCATGTTTTCTATTTTGTAAAGCAGATATTGGTTCTGATGAAACTTGCTGAATGTGTCAATTTTACAGTGGCAAAAAAGTAATGTAACTAAAAAGACATTAAATTTCATCCTTATAAACTATTTATGATTATCAATACATAATTTCTAGCTGAATGAAAACTGCAAGAGAATTTGCTTGCCTTGCGTGGGTGATTCCTTTTGGGGGGAAACTAATGTTGTGGTTATTAAAGGGGGAAGATCTACATGAAGAAGGGCTTTCCTCATTTTCACTTCCTCTTTTGAAACTTACCGATATGCTAATACTAGCTTTCCCATATGACACTTGCAATTTACTATCAGTCAAATGAACCAATCTAGTTCATTTGTGGTTTTGGAAGGAAAAGCTTTAGTTTTGCTTTTCCTTCCAAAATGTGCTTGCAAGTCTGAACAGACACCCACTCACCAAATTCATTTGATCGTAAATTGCAGACCGGCACATGTGTTAATCATGTGCTTGGCATTGCAAGGAGGGGTAAGTCATGTGGCTTTTTTCCCCCCCTTTTAATCCGTGTTGTTAAAGGGCTAATGAAGCAAGCAAGAAAATAGCATTCTGTTTAATTTCACATACAAATTGTGGTCGTTGCATTCAAAGTGTAACTCGCAGAACATTAATGAATGAGGAGACGGAGAGAGAGAAAGTGGCACAGGGGGCGAGGGAGAGTACACAGGGAAGGACATCTAACCCTAAAGAATAACTAGACTAGAGAAACATAAAACTAGAGTATGAAGAATAACTGAAAAAGAAATAAACCTAACTAGAAACACTAAGAAGAACTGAACTAGAATGATCTAATCCAAGAAAAGAAAAGGAATGCAAAATAATCAGATTGAATCCGGGATTCTAATACTAACAAATTTAGAACACAAAATGAAACTAGAATAACTAAGAGCTAAACAAAAACATGGCTAGTCCAAATAAAAGAGGAACTAAGAAACATAGAAATAAACAAAACCCAAAACCGAGTCCAACAAGCTTTTTCCACCTTAAAGACTTTCATACACCAGGCTGTTTTTCATTGTTGTCTGCTGTCCTGTGCAAATCAGCAATATTACCATGGGCATCATGGCTAATTCCCTGACTAATGACATTCTTTACAGATGCATAATTTACTCACTACATGGATTCTGGAGGCAAATGGATGAATTGGATTCTATTTTCAGAATTAAATTTATAAGGAACTTTTAAACCACCTATAATATTTATTCACACATTTGATGTCGACAGTGGCGCAAAAAGTGGGCATGCAGCGCATTCAACGCATAGGGTTGCTGCACCGGAAGGGGCGTCAAAACCCCGTCTGGAGGGCGCGGCGCGCCGATGACGTGTTCGCATACACGTCATCTGTTGCCTGTTGCGACCCTGGGTGTCGGTGTATCATTTCAAATCCCTCAACCATATATTGAAGTTTGAGACTATATTGCAAACACATGGCATAAAATTTTTTTCAAACGGTATACATTTTTGCCTGCTAAATAAAGGCACCGCGTACAGAATATGCAGAAAAAAATGTATATGGCCAAAACATTTTCATTAGCATTAGAAATAATCCATCCAGACTGTTAAAAACAACTTTAAATGGTGTCACCTGTTTAAACGTTAACTCTAGTATATATATACACATAAACACTCAATTATATAATAAGACACTCAATTCCGATTTTTTTGCCAGGGCCGTTCACACTGCCATGAAAAGATCAGATACAGGTCGCATTACGTCAAAAAAAAAAAAAATCGGAATTGGGTCACTTCAGGCTGCAGTGTAAACACACCCATATTTTTGATTAATCAGACTTTTTAAACAATCCAGAGAATGGATATTAGATCTTCTTACCATTACTAAAGGGAAAGATACAAACATGCAACACACTCAAATATTTGGGAACAAAACAAATGCACTAAAGCAATGTCATTCTCTGTTTGCTCCTATTTCTTACATTTTAACTACATAAGCATTCGAGTTTTGATTTAGTTCAATTAAGCTTATTTCCTTTGCCTGTCACTAAATTACAGCAAATGTCAACGAAGGTACTGCAAAATAATGTCCAAATCTGCATGACTTTATGACCTTCATCTTTAAAATAAATTCAGTTTAACTTAAAATGATAAGTTTAATGTTTTAGTTTCAAATCCTGATTGTAGTTCAGGGAAAAATTTACTTCCTATAAGATTGCCTTTTTGCAGAACTACTCTCCCCTTTAGTGGCGAGGCCCCTTCCCGCTCCCTCTCATAAAATGACTCATAAAAATAATGACTCCTTGGAAACATATTTCAAAGTAGTTTCTTTTCTCAATTTCTTTTTTGAATGACCTAGTAGTTTTATCAAGCATTCACATAAAAAAATGTTATATCTATGTTGATCTCCAGTGCAAAATACTGTATATTCACAAACACATTCAATGTTGTACAACAAAAATATGTTTTAATTCATCTATTACACTTGATATGTATTGAATTTGTATGAAGTTGACATCTTTCAGAAAAAGTATGGCCTCTGTATGGTACACTTTTCCAATTTGTAAAGTATAACTGTTTTCCTTCCACTTCACAATCATTCACTAATTTGTATTAGTCTTTTATACACAATCTTAATCACATATTAAAATGTCTGATTTTAAATTGAAAGACCAACTAACATATTTTACTACAGCTTTCTGTATCTTTATGGAGATGTCATTATTGAAATAGATAATGATTTAAAAGCTCTTTGCATGTTAATAAACCAGAATATTTCAGCCAGTCACGCAAATAATCCATATTTAGCTGCGGACTCTAATTTCCACCTGTAATCTGTGACAGTTCGATGTATAGAAATAATTGAAGCATTAAATGACGTGATTGTTGAATTACAAAATATACTGCTAATACGCAATAATTACAAACCCACATGTGCTTATAAGTTTGCCAAGAGTCTTATGTCCTGCACGTATTGTTCCAAGTATAGGGAAAACGTTGTAGGCAAAATAGATTTTGTGTAAAATATTATTAACTCACGAGAGACCTGATCATGTAACAAACCTCTGGAAGACCTCGTTGCCCATTTCCCTAAAGCTCTATTATATCTAAGGAACATCACTGCCTTCTGAAAGATGTGGTTCTGTACTTAACCTCACATGAACCAAGAAAGGTTCATGTGAGGGGAAGAAACCCCGTAGAGGCCGCGCTCACACTGAAGGGGTCTCGAAGAAGGCAGCGAGACGCTGAACAACAGGCAAGGACAGCTGGACAAACACAGCAGAGAAGCTGGACTAAACATTTGATCATCTGGGTCACCACCTGGGGAGTCACAAGTTGAGATGCTAAGACGACGTGATGTTTGAAGTCCAGGAGGGGGCTATCGTCCTGGGTATTCTTTACACAAGCATCGCACTCTGTGCCAGGCTCTGGTTCTATAAAAGCAGCTGTTGGTTCACAGACAGACAGATGTGCTCTTGGTTGCTTCCCTTTTTGTCATCTCTAACATTATTTTGTCACCGTTGTTGGATCAGGAAAATGTTTGCAACCGTCGCGCTGCTGGTCTTCGTGTCCCTGACCACCACCAGCACCCATGCAGACCATCATCACGAGCCTTGTCGTAAGACACTTCTAACACTTCTGTTGATACCCTTTTGTCTATTTAAGGCTGAGAATGTTTGATGCTTTCTGCAAAGGTTGTACAATTTTATTTCTCAGTGTGGTTTGCCTGGTGGATAAATTTGCGTTATTCTTTTGTTTCAGATACACACAACATGACTGGATTGATGAGTGTGGTGAGTCTTTATCTTTATTGTGATTAAGATCTAACCAGGAATGCAAAAAAAAAAACAAAAAACATGTGAGATGTTCTCGTCTTTGGACAGATGAACCTAAAAGGTGAAACAAAAGCATTTGGGTCGTTCACTTACGACTCAGTGGGCAGGAAACTGCGGTTCACCTCCAACGAGAGTCACCCAGCAGATACATCACTTGGTTTGGATCTGCTGATGCTTTTCGAGGAGGTAGCTCATAAATTTATCCCCTTTTATCCCCCTTACGTTGAGGTTGTGTCATGACTTGACAAGTGAATATGTTTTTGCTTTCAACAGGGGATTTTCTATGAGATTGACATCAAAAACCATAGCTGTGAGAAGAAAAAGCTTCAAATGTCCTTGCATCCTTTTGACATTCCTGATGACGCCAAGTTTCACAGTACAGTGACCACCGGGAGCTCCTCCGTTAAAGGCGAGGGGCTGAAAGTCAGTATCTGGACTGGACCACTGACAAATATGAAAGGTGGAATATTTTCTATGAGATGTGACTTCAGTGCGGCTTCATAACTTCAGCAATTTTCAAGTCTGACTTCTGATTTCTCTGTCAGGTTCTTACTCCATGTCTGTAACCACGGGATGTTTGCCAGTGTCCACTTTCTATTTCACTGAAACCACATCATTCCTCTTCAGGTTAGTTTTAGGTGGTTCTTTTGGGCATGTAGAAACAGGATGTAATGGGTAACATCGCCAAATTTCCCTGTAAATTTCATGCTTTTTTCTTTTTTTTTCTTCACAGCAACATGGATGTCGAACTGGAAATCAAGGATCCTGACCTCCTTGTGGTGCCCTCTGTTTGTCACGGAAAGCCTGTGGAAGACACCCCCGAGGGAACAGTAAACAGCTTCCTCAACGAGTTCATGTAGATGAAACCTGCCAGTGAAAAATGAAACTCACATCAAATCATGACTTCCCAGAATTTTTTTTATGCTTTTCTTTAGTTTTTATGCTTAGCTACAGTTTTTCTCTTGATGCTCCGCTTCATCCCATCTGCTTTTATCACGTCTCTGTGTCCTGAGGAAAAAAAAAGACCTTTGCTGAATTGATATTGGATTTTGATGTAAGGTGAAAAGCTATGGTAAGGATTGCAGAATTTGAAAAGAAAACTTAACAAATGGTGGCTGTTCAAATTTGTACCACTGACAAAACATGTAAAATATGATTCATAAAAATGTCGAAGCTGCCAAAAGTGTGATGTGTTTCATTTTTGCCAGTTTTTTTGGTTGAACAAAATGATTTACAGCACAGGTGTGGTTTGGATTGTGGAACATTGCAAACTTAGCCAAGTTCAGAAACCTTTCCACACATTTTTTTTTACACAAATGAATATTAGATTAATGTTGTCCCAATCCAGAAAAGAAACAAATTGTTATATCGCCCTGACTACCAGGAAAAAAAATATTGTCCAATCACCATTTTTAAACAAAACTCCTACAGTCTTTGTAAGGCAATAAAAAGTTTTATGCACTTACTTTGTCTCTTCCCATAAAATGTGTTATTACTGATAAATGCCGTTTTTATAAATTAGGAAAAGGTACGAAGAAAATTCGCACCCTTTCACATGTGGCATCATTGAAAAGCCCTAAATGTCCTCTCTAGATACCAAAAGGAATTAATTCAGTAGAATGCGGGGGGTGGGAGATATTCAAGTTTAGAAATGTCCTCTACAGAGGACAAAAATGAACTACTGGTAGTCAGGAGGATACGTTTCCACATGGCATTATTTAAATAAAATCACAAACAAGCACATTAAATAATCAATGGACATATCAAAGCATTCTTTCTGTTACCAATATGATATAATGCATAATTTCATAATTAACTGTGTCAATAGAGTTTTAATTTTTCACTTGCATAATTGTTTGCAATTTATTTAAGATTTCATTGTACTTGTGCTGTGTGTGCTACAGCAGAACAATGAATAAAAGTGTCACATGTGATTGGTTACCATAAACAGCATGTTAACTTATAATCAGTCACTTTAACTGTTGCACTTTTACAGCCACCCACTGACCAACTCCCCAGAGCCTTCAGGCGAAAAGATTAATAAATTCAATAATGTAATAAATTAGGAATTCTTAAATTATTGCGAAACATGCAAAGAAATTTTAATCCCCCTTTGCACCCAAAAATTATTATATTATTGAGATTGCTTGATGCTACTTGTCCTCCGATTCAGGGACTTTCTGTACAATGCCTTATTACACTCTCATTTTTCCGTTTTTCAATTAAGCTTCATCATGCTGTTAGTGTTAGTATGTGATTTCCCTTTTGTGTTTTTACTTATCTTATCAGTTTTGAAAGTGAAAACATGCTGTGCTGAGTTTACTTAAAATTTAAGCAAAGTGGAGAATGACAAAAAATAGTGTCAGGCTTAAAGAACTAAACAATAAGCACACACAAAAAATCCCCCACGGGACCTGAAGGAAGGATTATATTTCCGAAGATCATCAATTTCTGTTAAAGTTATTTGATTGATTGCTTATTTTTCTCCTGCTAGTAAAAATAATGACAAACTACAGAAATTATTAAACATCTTGGTCAGAAATAGCTTAGCAACAGGAGATATAGAAAGTATTGTGTATAGAAAATACATAATACCACCTCTTTAGTGTTTCAGGATGCGGCCCTATCTGCTTTGACATAACTTGTAGAAATAAAGCACATAATTTCTTTGACAGCTTTGATGTTTTGGGATTGGTGTGAAACCTACGTATTCATATTTTCCAATGGAAAACCTCAACTGGAGCTTTATTTTTTGCCAGCATTGTTGACCAAAGAGTCCTTGGGTCCCTCTTGTACAGGCTGCACAACTCAACAAATCCTGTGAAGTTGAAATATTTGATTATTTTTTAATAATAATCTCTATTCAGAGAAATAGAGGGACAGACTCATTCAAAAATGTTTTACTTGGGACAAAAAAACCTAAGTACGTAAAAGGAAAGGAGGGTTTTTAATACGTTCAAAAGTAAAGTCGCTAATTACATTGGAAAGGGTTAAATAATCATCTCGAAACAGTTGCAAAATGACTACAAAATGAGGAAACAAAGATCATTATTACCTTCCTCTGTGGTGGTTAACCTTAAAGTATCATTCTAAGAGCGACGTGTATGACAAGGTCACAGAAGAACCCTTGGTAATTTTTAAGCAACTGGAAACACTTCTCACGTGTCGGGAGAAAGCCAGATGATTGATGTTAACTGAAGAATTGTTTCTGAAACATCCTGTTTATTTGTGAAGTCCACTGGAGTTTTCCATAAGCTTCAAAGTGAGCTTTTTCATGGTAGTTAGATACATTGCTCCAAAATTGTTTGCTGGATAAACATAGTTTACGTTACTGCCACAAATGTCAAAGTATTTTATTTGAGCTAAATATAATTTTGATGTGGACAGAGAATGATAAAAGAAAAAAAGATGTCACAAATAAATTCCTGAGAATCTGATAATCTTCTCCCTTTACTCTACTACCCCCAAAAAAATCTACATATTGTTCTAATGTTGCTTAGCATACTGGGACTATTTTATGTCATTTGGTAGGAATTGGAGCAAAAAAAGAGAGAGAAAATCTCTCATGAAGTTCCTCAAAGTCTTTTCGACTTACCTGCTGTCTGGAGCAGAAAGGGGTTCAACAAGATGAGGGTGCTAAATGAAATTGCTTGCCACAGTTTTGAAATGTTGACTTTTTGAAATTGAACACCAATTATCCTCTTTCTTCCAGAGGTCATTAAAGATATTTTATAGTACATTAAAATGAAAACTTATAAAACAAAAAATAAGACATAGAAGAGGAAGAAATAAGCACTAAGAGTTATTCTAAAAAGTCTACTAATGCAGCAGGGCAGCCTATATGTACATTTATTTCCAGGTCCTTTCTAATTAATTCTGCAATAAAGAAAAACAAAACAACTACAAGCGAACCATCAAACTTTGATGAAAGTTAATATTTTCCATCTAAGTGGCTAATTCACCGTACAGTTGTATGTTTCAGTGCGTCGTGTATGTGAATTCTTACCTGCAGTACCCCGTGCCACCAAGAGGTGTCGTTGTGCGCTGCATGAACAACGACAAAATACACAGTGTACCTTGCTATGTTAGCCACCAAGGGGCTCCTTTACGCTAGCTTAAAAATTACCCACAAATTTTAGAGAGGTAGAAAGTGACAGCTTGTTCTGGAAATTAATGAAAACAGTCAATGTACAAAGCCCGCAGCGTTTTACTTATTTGGTTTCTGTACGTCTTTGAATTAAAACGAGGTAAGTTGTAAAATGGCGGATAGCTAACGTTAACATCTTGGTAGTTTGTTATTGATGCCACTGTTCTTGGTCACTGAGAAGACACTTGAGAATAATGTCACCTGTAGGTGTTAATGCATAAATCCACTCCTGTAAGGATACTTTAAAAATAGCATGGAAAAATAACTGTATCTTATGGTTTCAGATAGTTTTTATACGCTAACAGTCTTGTTAGCCATTCTCTGCTAACGGTAAAGCTAGCCAAGCTTAAAAGTATTGGGATAATATTGTCCAAATATTAAAGTGAATATCTGTCTTTTCAGACGGGTAGCAATGCTTATAAAGAAGTGAAGACTGTTGTCTAATGGAAAACATTGTCAATATTGAGAGTTAAAGCCTGGTATTAATAACATTGGCTCGGATTAGGCAGATCCGTCATATCAAGTCGCACATCAGAGCTGAGAGTGAGCAGGAATCACCTCCAGCCTCCCAAACATCTGCGTCTGGCATCTTTTTAAGTCGACAACAGCGCCTGACAGAAACGTACTGAAATCATCTGCTAGAGTGAAGACTCAAGGTGGCGTGGAACTAGACTTTTCTGTAGTGCGATGTTTATTTTACAACAGTAACTGTCGTAGAGGCGCTGATATTCAGTTGACATGTCCATTTATGGAGGTTAAAATCAGCCACTCTCTGCCAGATAGACTAATCTGTATACTCTCTCTGTTTGGAAGCCCAATAATGTGAAACTATGATTTTTCAAATAGGTCCCTTTATTCAGAATACAGATTTCAGGGTTGTAGTATATCATAGATAAGGTAAATATCATAAATAAGATTTGGCTTCTTTTTTTTAGCCCATCTACAGCTGCAGTAATATTTGTGGTAAATATAACAGGGATTATTACAAGGAGTGAAATGGCTGTGTTAATGTGGATTTATTTATTACTGGCCCAAATAAATGCTTTTTATGTTTATAGTCTTTTTTTTATTCAGTGGTTATTAAAATTCAAAATTGTTGAGGCCAGTGTGGCCTGTCAGACAGCTTATTTTAAACATTTTCGCTAAGAAAATAAAAAGTAGGTAAAATACTGAGAAAAATAGCAGTAAGTAAACTGCTTTTAAAATTACTCTTTAGGACATAACACAAGCACAAACACTATACAAATAGTTTTCGGTAATATACAGTAAGTACTTTAACTTAGATATTCAAAAGACACTGAAATTACCTGAGAAATTACTGATGTTAAGGCCTGGGGTTCATTATCAAATTCATAAATTTTATTGTGTTTTTTCAAAGAATTATTCACACATTCTTCCGTAGGTGGGAAAACCTAAATTAAGTTTACCAATCTAAATAAAGAACACAAATCATGAGGGGTTAGACATCCTGTCAAAACAGCTATGGCTTTTATTATTTAATTAACATTTTTATCGTGCTGTTTACTATTTCTTCTTATTTTGTAACTTTCAGTACACATTGGTATGTTTATGTTTGAGTCGGATAAAAAAATATATAACAGCTAAATACATATATATTAGCTGTCATACTATATATAAATATATATATATATATATATATATATATATATATATAGAGAGAGAGAGAGAGAGAGAGAGAGAGAGAGTAGTGTTGTGAAAAAAAATTCTG
>CAEGAF010091416.1:0-16712 GCA_903067075.1 Micropoecilia bifurca | reverse complement strand
AGCCTCGATGTAGCCAAACTCCGTCATTGTTTTTATGTCTATTAGCTTCGTCGTGTTGATGCATTTTGACCCGCTTCTATTTTCCGCCGCAACACACAAACGTCCCCATTGACTCAGTGAGTTATAGTTACACATCACTTAGCATTTGTTGCTGCGCGTTTGCGCCATGAAGGAAAGACGAGAACAGCTGGACAAACAGGCTGAGAAATGAGATGCAGGTGATCGGTATCGGTAACTGAGCCTATGATCGGCCGATCCCGATCATCACCGATTTCACGGAAATCGGCCGATTATGATCGGTGACCGATCGATCGGCGCACCTCTAGTAAATATACAGAATGATTTGGGTGAGGAGTAGCATCTTTATTGTCTACATGTTAAAAATACTGGATATTTCGTTTTCCCCCCTTAAAAACAAAACAAAACAAAAAAGATTTTTTGGACAAAAAGTTAAGTTTATCTCTATACTGCAACAAGGCAGTTCAAAATGCTTTATATGACAGGCATAAAACCATAGAAAATATTTTTAAAATGAGAAAACCCTCATATCGCTATAGATCTGAAGTTATTGAAAAGATTGAATGCATGGAAAGTGGAAAAAAATATATTGAATTTTTATTGCTCCTTTGCAAGATGTACCGTTTCAGGTCACAAATGTAAAGTGTGTGAGTTTTAACTCATTAACCCAAAAATAATAATGCATAAACATCAATACTGTTCATTTTTGACCTGGTCAAGGCTGGAACATCCACATATTCAGAAAAGATTCAATTTTTCTGTTTATTTTTAAAAAATATTGCATATTTTGGGTTTTTCTCCTTCAAAAATTAGATTTTTTTTGAACATGCATAAAACATAGAAAATATTTTAAAAATTGAAAAACTGAGTAAAATGGCCCTCTATTTTAAGAAAATAGAGGACCATTTATTTTCATGTTTTAAGAGCAACCAATTTATAAATGGAGACCTTCAACAAAACCACGCATTAACAAAGTAACAACAGGTTTTAATAAAAAAAATAATAAATTAATGTTCTACTTACTTCCGACTGTGTAAAGACTGGAGCGTGATCGTTGCTGTCTGTCACTTTGATAATCACTTTGGTAAATCCAGTCAAACCTTCTCCGTTCATGTCAGCTGCCTGTACTTCAAGTTCATACTGAGGGATTTTCTGTTGAATGAAATGCTGACCTTAATTAAACATGACACTTGTAGTTTGCCGTCACTGAACTGTAGGAAATCATCTTCCTAAAATATTCAACACTACTTCAGTCTACATTTATCACTTAAGAGCTTAAATGCCTTTAAGAAAAACTTAGTTTAGAAAGTGTTCTAACAAACAGTACAGAGCACATTCTGAGAAACATCAGAAGATTTCAAGTAGAGAAATGGGCATAAAAGATTTAATGAAATCATGCCAATTCATAAATTAGGTCTGCAACAGGTATGTGTGTTTATAGCTTAAAGGAGAGGACATTGAATTTAATACAGGACACTGCAGGAGAGGTTGGGAAATGTTGGACACCTGGAAGAGCAAGAAAACATTATACAGTTGTGCATGTGGAGCAACACCAACCGGCAGAAACAACACAAACCCAAAGGACACCAGAGCTGGGTACACAGGTAAGTTGGCTTCAATTTTAAACCTTGCTGACGTGCTGGAGGGATTTTACAAGGTTGATAGACTGAAGGAATATAAACTGAATGAATGACTTGTGTTAATTATATTAGAGAAGTAGTTATCTGTTACTAGTAGCCCTGTTTACTGAGCTGCATGAAGCTGATCTCAGTGAAGAGCCGAAGACCAAGTCTTTATAAGACAGAAACACCAGTCTTTGTGTGTATGACCAGTCCTGATGAATAATATTCATCTTCAGACATCCTGGCAGCTTGATATGCTTCAGCTGTCAAGAGAGGTGTAGGGAGTCATCCACTTACAACATGAAAGCCGATGCTACATTAAGTTAGTTAACCAACTAAAGACTGCCGTTTTCCTACTTTAAAGAAATGCCTCATCTTTTCATGTCAACTTCAGTTAATAAATCTCAGCATGATAGATCATAATATTTAGAAATGATACTGTAACTTTGTTTCTTGGGGTTTTTATTCTTGGGAATTATTGAATGATCTTTCTTAAATATCTGACAACATTGAATTGTTAAATAGTCTGGATAGGGCATGATTTAGTTGCAGTGACAGATTGGCTGGTCTGGATAGTTCACATCTGTCTTCATACTGGAAGTTTCACAAATCTATTTCATTTATGTGAGAATGAAGGTATGCAGAATACCATCAATGAACAACAAAAAAGGTCAATGTCAGCGATGACATTCAGAAGATGGGGTCAGTTTAGTGCAAACATTAAATGGATACATCTACCATCGTTTTCAACCATATGGCCTATTGGTTTACCACCTAGAAAATATGCTGCAGCCATGACTAGTTTTAGTTACATTCCTTAATGCTCCCCACCCCTTCACAATTTCAAAATTCAGTTTATCAATTCAACCAGTAACATTTAATCAAGAATTAAAAAGAGAAAAAGTGGAAATGATTCAAACAGCATGTACCATATTCCATTAGTGGTAAAGGACACCAAACGTCTACACCTCATCAATAAATAAAAACAGTACAACATTGAGAATTTAATCTTAATTTTAAGTTTCAAACCTCACTCAAAGAGTTTAATTTAACTAAAATGGCATATAAGAAATTTGACAATAACTTTTGACACTCTACATTAGGCCTGTCACGATAACAAATTTTGCTGGACGATTAATTGTCTAAAGAAATTATTGCGATAAATGATAATATTGTTTCAAGACCTCTTGACACTGATTTAATGGAAATGATTAATAATACATGCAATTTCCTGATATTTATTTTCAAAATAACATGCAAATGATAAACTAAATAAACAAAACAACGTACTTGAATAAAAACTAAACAACATAAAGCCAAAGTGGAAATAAATACTGCATTCAACCAAAAGAGTCCAGATTATGAAGTCTGTATTGCCCTTCAGTAATCTCTAGATTTAAATAGAGAAAACTGGCACATCCGACTTCCTAATGAAATAGTTCACATGATCTAACAGATCATCCTGCAGTGTGTGGTGGGTTACATATATCATTGTGGCCGCTCTGATCTAAATCAGGGGTTTTTCCCAACTGGGAGCTCAACACTGAATGTGACAAGTAGCCAATCAGAAAGCCGGATTCTCCTCCTGCTTTCTGAGGGGAAATTACGAAGGGGAATCCCAAACAGGTTTTCAGCTGTTCTTGGTTAAGGCAACATAAATAGGTTATAATGATTTTCATTCAGTCAGGACCTTACGCTGACACTAGCCACAACCATCACAGGTAGATTCTAGTAAAGCACTGATTAATGCCTGGTTTAAAATTTAGTTAACTGGACTTTTTAATCGTCCGATTAATTGATTTATCGTTTATTGCGACAGGCCTGCTCTACATCATATTCTCAAATCTTTGCATTTCATAAGAAAAATACATGTTAATTGTAGCCCAATTCTGCTTTTAGTCAGATGGGCCAAAACTATCAGATTCTCACCTCTCGGTCCAGGCCAGCTTCGTTGACTCTGATGACGCCAGTTTTTGGGTTGATGGTAAACATGTTGGGACTGGGCTGCTCTGGCTTCTGACTCATTATACGGTACGCAATATCAGAGTTGTCATTATTTGGCTCATCAGCATCTGTGGCATCAACTTGAATCACCTCAGAACCTAATCAAGAGGAAAAAACAGTCAGAAGCAGCTATTAAAATTTAACAGGGAAGGTAAGATGAACCAAGAAGCTCACCACTCCCAAATAATTTAGCATCAATATCAAAGTGTTTGTTTATTTTAGATCAGTAAAGGATTGATTTTAAAACAATTAGTATTTTAATTATTTTTACAAGCAGACACAGACTTCTGATTTGAGAGTCAACGTAATGACCAGGCTGTAAATGGGCTCCCAAGAAAACTAAAAAATTTGAAAACATAGTCCCATTAAAGCAACAAGAATGTATGCAAAGAGGTGAAAAGAGACAGGGGTCAGTGAAATACTCCAAAACTGATGCTTCAAAGTGCCAAAAGTGCAAGTTTAAAGCTGAGAAAATATTGCCAACATCTCGGCTAATGCTAACTGCTATTCATTATGAACTTGCACTTTGAAAAGTTGCCATTGAACATTTGGACTTGAGCTAAGCAACCAACTGTGGAAATAGGACTGAATGGGAGATTGGGTTACAGGATACAAGAGGCTTTTGACAGGAAAATAATGCACAGTTGGGTGAAAATCAAAGAAGAATATCTAAAGATAAACGTCAGACTTATGAGACCGAGTTGGACTGAAAAGCGGCTGAAAGGATTTTGAACATTGAGGATGCGTCACTGAAAAAATAAATCTACAGATAAAACTGGAGGATAAACTAATAGACAGAGAGCCGTACAAAAAGAGAGAACATGGACTGCATAAACAAAATGCATTTATAGTGTACTCAATAAAGCACAACTCTAACAATGAGATGAAGCCAACAGGGTGATTCCTAGCTGACCAAACTACAACATCAGTTGACATAACTACAACCTCTAGACTCTTCAAACATAGAGTGAATTATCAATGTACTCTTGAAAAATGTGAATATATTGAATACACAACGTAATGCGTTTCACCTGAAAACTGTAATTAATTCTTCTGTGTTCTGGTAGCCTGATATGTTTGCATGAAGCATGTAATGTAAAAAGTCTCAAATAATAATAAGATATTGAATAACTAAAAAGTGTACTTCATTAGGAATTGTAATAAACCAAAAGTGTAAGTGTCCAAAAAAAGCATGTGATGGTAGACTTAGTACACTTTAAATTGATTTTTCTACAATTACTTTTAAAATACATCAAGCACAAATTTAGTTGTTCCAAAATAACATACTTCAAGTTAACCAATCCTCAACTAACTTGAAGTATAATGATGATTACAGTATTTTCTGCACTATAAGGTGCACCTAAAAACCTTCAATTTCCTCAAAATCCGACAGCACGCCTTATAATCGGTGCGCCTTATATATGGACCAATATTGAGCCAGAACAGGTCTAGCAACTATGGTAAGCAGCCTCTGACTTCATTTTCCCCATAGAAGAAGAAGCACGTGGTGCATACTGGGATAGTTGTCAGAACGCTGGTTTGTTAATAAAGTTCGATAATACATTTAAAGCCAGGGGGAGCGGAGGGGCAGGGGAAGAGGGAGCGACTGCTGCGGCAGTCGGTTGGTCTGTGTTACCCAGAAAGTAGTTGGGCACAATATCGCAACACCAACACCATGAGTGAAACAATGACTGGGGCAGTCTACTATATAAAGTACTCGGGGACCACTTCTTTACAAACGTGGATGTGTAATAGAGTACAGAACAAATTGGCTGGCAACCCAAAATGAAGCGTCTATTCTATGCGCCTTATAATGCGGTGTGCCTTATATATGAATTTAAAAAAAAAAAGAGAGATCATTCATTGAAGGTGCGCCTTATAGTGAGGAAAATACGGTAGTCTGGCTTCAAGTACGCCAAGATTTAACATGCTTAGTATATTTTTTACCAGAGTTGCACTGTACCATAGGCTGCCTGTACGGATAACATATGAAGAAGCACTTCACTATGTGGGAAAAATATATATATATTGGTTCTCATAGGTTGGAAAGTAATTAGTTACATTTGCATTTATTGATGTAATTACAATTTGTTTAGTTTTTTCCTTTAAGTTGTTTATAAGCCATGAACTTTTACTTGTGCTTGAATTTGTTTTAAATAAAGTTACCATTATATTTGAAATCATATCCATTAATGAGTCAAGATAAAATATAAGACCAGACAAAACAGCATTGATCTTTCAGCTGGATTTGTATTAAGATCTCATGGTGTGGCATCAATGGGAAGACAGAGGAGCAAGAAAAACCTATTAAGTTTAGTTCAAGTTAAAGTCTGAGAAAAAGAAAACCCCTCGCTGTACTTAACGCAACAATTTAACCAAGTGTGAGAAAGGCAGCAGCTTTATCATATATAGTAAACTTGAAAAACATTTTAACAAATGTGTCAGTTTTATCAGATTCTTGGGATTATGATTTGTCTTGATTAAATTTTAAAAACAGAAACTTAGGTTTGGAGTCAGTTATTTAAAACCATTAGAGAAAATATTAGAAATGAATGTCCCATTAAAAATACACAATATTTTGTGTTGCTTTTTTTATTTATAAATGTGATCCTTTAAAATAAAAACAGTTTGAGACCAATATGTTCTCATTTCCTTTGTGATGAACAGAACATTTGCTCATCACAAAGTAACTAAAATAAAATTGTAATGAGGTACTTGTTACTTATCCGTAACTTTACTTTTATTTAAGTGCACTTAAATTTTTTTTGGCTCTAGTGGCCTTTATTTGAGAGTTAATTGACATTAAAGTGGGTCATGAGAGAAGGAGAAAGCATACGGCAGAGGTCCCCAGGTCAAGAATCGAACCTGCGACAGCCGTGTTGAAGACTAAGGCCTCCATATTTGGGTTGTGCTGAACCCCTGCACCACCACAGCTAACAGCCAAGTGCATTTTTTTTTTTAGATCCGCTGTTTTGTGGGCCATACATGGTGTTAACATTGTTTTAAGGTTTCAGCCAAAAATTCCAAGAATACTTATAATTTAGTTTGTAAAAAGTAAAAATTTCTTTTTGCATAGTCATTATCTGAATCCTGTGACTTTACCTTTTTCTGAGGCCTCCGGAACTTCTCCCGTATAGATAGTCTTGGAGAAAATTGGTTTGTTGTCATTCTGGTCAATTACATTGACTACAATATCCATAGGCTCCTCTGCATTTGCAGTACCTCCTGCTACCGCCGCATGGGCTTTAAGCTGTAAAAACGATAATTTCAACATATTAGAATAATATGGTCTCTTTGATTTTATGCTGCAAGAAGCGTATATTTTATCTTTCCCATTTTATAAACTATATTCAGTATTTAATCAGAGATGACCATTTTTATTTGAGTATTTTTTGTAAACTTGTGAATTGTTTTAGAAAATTGACTTTCTTTAGTCTTATCTTTAACAAACAGGCTTAAAGCTCCAAGAGAAAACACTGACCGTGTACTTGTCCTGTTTCTCTCTGTCCAGTCCTTGTGTTAAATATAGATTACCAGTATCTCTGTCCATGGTAAAAAGACCAACAGGAGGCAGATCAGCTCCAGGACCAGAGATGCTGTAAAGGATCCTCTTCACTTTATCGCCATCAGAGCGAATCTGGACAACACAGACCAAGGTTATATTGAGATGCGTTTAAGCAAAGCACAAAAAATAGAGGAAAACATCTTAAATTTAAGGTATAATTGAAAGAACAAATAAAATGACACTGAATGTCATTTTTTTCTAGCATCATTCATACATACACAAGCATTCATTTTAATTTCTCTTACCTGAACAACATGCTGGGGAAATTTTCCTCTGTAATTCTCAGCAACATTCATAGGAGGGATAACCCAGGTTCTCTTTCTCCTCTTCAGCCCTGGATTAGATTTCGGGAAATACAGAATGGGAACCTGTGGAGCATCCTAAGAAACAAATATGTTTTAATCAGAAAACAACTGAAACTAAATGGCTTCCAGAAAAACAAAAATCCTGAATTCAAATTTAACAATAAAATTGCAGTCTGACATGAAGCTCTTAATTTGAATTTCCTCTGAGCCAAAGGTTCAAATGAATCGGTCATAAAAAAAGTGGGACATGAAGACAGTACAAACACACAAAAAACGTAAAAAAAGCCACAAAGTGGCAGTGTTTCACAGAAAAACATCTCCGCATTAAAAGCATTTCTTCAACACAAAGCTCCTCGGTAGATTGAGGGTTATACAAGTACAGAGCCCATAAAAAGTATTCACTTCCTTGGATGTTTTATATTTAGGTCTGACCAGCCATGCGCTGTGATGTCCTATTGTAATCTCCGTTTTTCATTATGCTTCAGTTAAATGAATTGGCTTTTGAAGGCCGAAACATATCTGAAAAGTTACCAGATTGGGAAAACGCATTAGGCCTTCATAAAATTTATGCATTTTAAAATCGTCACAGAAATCATAACAAAAACAGCTCAACTGCATCACTCTGGAACTTTCCAAACACAGTGGACATTAACCTTTATTGTGGAGGCATACAATTTGGTCCTCTTCTAGAACTCCTCCGCAGCACTGATTGGCTAAGCAATGTAATGTGACCCTCTGCAGCAAGTGATGGCAAAGCGGGGCGCATCATCACAACTTTACACAAGTGTGACTTTACCGTCACGGCAGAGGCTCCACCAAACCCCTGAGACCGACTCATCTAACCACTGCTTTAGCTGGATGCTTTTGGTCGTCTTCTAGAACAGTGGTTCTCAACCTTTTTCTTACCGCTGACCGGTCAAGACTTGGGAAAATTTTGCTGCGGCCCGGGGGGGTGGGAAATAAGGCAGTGTTTGTGTTCCCGCTAAATCCTGAATATACCCAATGTGGTTGTCTTTGCCCTTTTATCGCAGCCTGTGGGGTTTTCCCTGACTTGAAATGAGAATACGACCCGTTGAATGCAACAGGTAGCAAATCAAAAAGAGAAGTGACGTAAGAACAGAGAGGAATCCCAAACAGCTGATATATCGCGCAACTTGAGTGCAGTGGCTATCAGAGATGATATGTGGAAATGTTTATTATTAAATCTAAAGGTCATTATTATGTTTATTCAGTTAAAAATGTTAACTATGAAAAAACATTCAGCTCCAAATTGTACTGCAGCAAAAAGAGCGGCTGTTCCTGTTGTCTTTCATCCACCGCCTTTTCTGTTTGTTACATCTTTTATCTCTTAAAATGAGTCCACAAACTATCACTACTGCTTCTACATCGTCATCCGTGTTTGGTTATTCTAAATTCCTGCTATGTTGGGGGTTTTACTGGATTATCCTCTGGAATCTGGATTTCGTGACTGGAATCGGTTTGTGTTGCTCCTGCCTTGGACACACGAACCTGTTGTACTTTTATCAGCTCTGTGGTCAGAGGTTTGGAGAATCAGCCAACAATTCTTAAATCTTTCTGTCTAAACCAGACTTAAGACTCACAAGCTCTACTCCTCTCCTCTCGACCACTACCCAAAAGCTCGACTCTGGTCGCTATGGTAACGTGTATATATATCCCTTCAAAATAAGATACAAATTTGCCACAAAAACGAACATTTTACTTTCGTGAAACTTTTAACTCACGATAACGACTAACGGGAGCTTAGAGCTTGTTTCTCTGCAACGAGACGGTCCCATCTGATGAGAGACAATGACATCCGAAGTTTTGTTTATATGCCTAGCCTGCTTGGTCTCTACGTGGTGAAGCAATTTGAAGCTTCATTGCCTCATTAGCAGCCGATCGCCGCATGTTATGCAGAGCGGGCTTGTAATGTGGGACTCACCCACCAGTCTGGGATAAATCCATTCTCCTGTCTCTTCTCTGGGCCTTTTCCCCTTTGCAAAGAAACTTTCCAAAGACATCTGATCTGTTTCCTACTCATTTTGCTGCTTGTGGGCTCAATGTTGGCGCGCAAGTAACCGGGAGAATCCGGTTAAAGGATTTTCAAAATAAAAGATCCTCCAGACTCAAATAATACATAAAACGAAAATATTTCACCATTTCTTGCATGGCCCGGTACCAATTGGTCCACGGACTGGGGGTTGGGGACCACTGTTCTAGAAAACGTCATTTTCTAGCAGATGAAAATCAACTGTCCTCCAAGATTTTACTAAGCTCATGTCAGCACTAACTGAATTGGGCTAGTCACTTTAAAGGCGGTGAATATTTAAGCAATCACTTATGTTATTTTTTGTGATCTTGTAGAGATCAGTTTTCACTTCAACATTTAATTGGGTTTTGTCAAAAAAAAAAAAGCCAAAATGTTAATCATAAGTTATTTAAAAGGGGAAAATATTGGAGGGGTGAATACTTTATATAGACACATTGCCTCAGTAGTCAGATTTTATATGCTTACCAAAAAAAATGGGGAAAGAAAACAACCTTTTCTGACCATGTCTACGCCTTCCCTACCTGTTTAGTGGCAGAGTCCACCTCAATCTGATGATGAAGCTGGATGTTGTGATGCTCAGTATTCAGATTGTTATTCCCATGATGATGATGTTCATCATATAGTACCATGGCGGGTACAGTTAACTTCTGACCCTGCGAGTCCCAGGAGTGGATGAAGAAGTCCCGGTGACCCTCATGAAGGACAACTCGTCTCTTTATCTGGAGTAGGAAGACCACAGTAACTTCAGCACAGCATAATGTCAGAGCGTTTGAAAAATAGGACTTAAGGAAGATAATCTTAAATCTATTATTTTCTTAAGCTTGAGACAAGCAGCCTCACAAGAGGGATTGATTTTTTTATCTTACTTTTAAACATTTACTTAGCATTGTCATTTTGTCAACACCTACCTGCATATCATAACCTTATTTTCAGAAAAGTTCCAAATGACTTCAATAAAGGCTGAGTTGCATTTCCACACAAAGTGTTTCCAACAGGTAGGTTATATATCCTGAAAAAGTGTTCGGATATGGCTAAACTAAATCCACAAATATTTCTCATCGCCGTCAGCATGTTGTAGCTGTCAATAATATGTTTAAGGGGGTTTTCTGGCCATAGTGACCTTTTTTGAGAGTATTCACACAGATGTCTCATTAAGGACAATTTCTGCCACCTTTACAGAACTACATTTTAATAATAATAATTATTGTAAGGCACTGAAGCCCCTAGAGGGAAGTACTGAGCTTCTAAATTCAAAGGAAATACTGACAAAGTTGGCAACAGTGGAGAAAAAAAAAGTGCTGAAAATGGAGGTGGTCTGTGCCATCATTTAAATCTGAAGCAGGGTTAGTGTACCATTAGAGCATGGGGGGCAGAGGAGGGGTGTTAAAAGCATGTCCAAAAATGCAATTTTCTTGTGTTATTTTGAAATCCACAAGAGGAATACTTCTTATACAGGTTTTTTTTTTGTAATTTTCAGCCAATACATATACTCACTGTGTATTTACATAGAAATAAGAATGAAACATCTGGGTGAAACAAAATATTAGTTTTTTTGTGTTACAAACTCAGGGTTTCCTCCAGTGTATTATAATCCTTTTTTAAGAGTTTAAAACTCGTCGCTTTAGCTCTGGTTGTGCAGCTCAAAGTGAACCGCAGAAATAACTCAGTGAATTCAGAGGTGCGCGTAGTAAGGATAATTTCTCTTTGTAAACGAACAATTATATGCGGCGTTTACATCTCAACACGCTGCCTAGCGCAGTGGTTCCCAAATTTCTTTTCCTGCACCCCCACAGTGGTTTCCAAACATTTTCTGGGCCCCCCATATCGATTACAAATGGCTGAGAGGGTGGAGGGGGAGAGAGGATTCTTAGAGACTCCCTGTCCCTGGGGTGGGGGAATCGACGTTTTTTGGGGAAAAATGAATGTACGTTATTAAAAACTCAACAGACACGAAATGGAAGAGCTACTAAAGCCACATTAGCAGCATTGAATTAAATCTCACGTTTGTTGCGCGTACCCATTGCTGATAGTGCAGCAGATTACCTATTCATGCAGGGCCGGTCCAAGGCTGTATGAGGCCTTGAGCAGAATTTGACTTGGGCGCCCCTCTTGCTGTTAACATCAACACCTCTAGTTTCTTTGTTAGTTTTGGTGAAATATGGGAGAAGGGAGTAGTTTAATTGGTCAGCCTTAAAAGCAATAAGTTATAATCGCAGTTTACTAATTTGTATTTGTAAATTCAAAGATTAAACGCACAGCATCAGATTGTTGCTATGGTAACAAAACAATCCAACTATGAATATTGTTCTTTGAAGTTTTACAACGTAAACTTGCCAGCTCCTTAAAATATTTAATCTAAATGTTTAACAATTTAAAATATGTATGCCTAAACAATTGAATCAAATTTAACAGCATTGATAATCTCAATAAACAAGTGTTACATTTATGCATCTGTGGTCTGTTTTAAAATATTAACATTTATGGGGCTGTTGAAGCCCTTGGGGGCCTGATGGAGACTTAATTTGGATTAAACAGAAGTGCACATTTGTTGTTTTTAGACTAGTTTTGGGTTTAAATAGCATTTCACGAGAGATATTTTTCTATAATATATTTACACAGTAATACTTTTACATTTCCCGTCAACTTAGCATCTTTTAATACAAAAACATGGTGAACCGCCGGTGGATTGCCTGTACGCCCCGACCACCGGGCTTAGCCAGTTTTCTGGGGGAAACCTTGAAGCATAATAGCTTAATAGCTACTTACACTTAAAGCATTTTTGACAGCAAAAAAAAAAGAAATTAGGGGTATTAATACAAGAGCATACCACAATGAAAAGTTCAGAACTGAAAACCATGCAGTATTTCTGTTCACTTCCCAAGTGTGCTCTACTTTGCTCCCAAAAATACTTTATTTTGAGGTTCCAACACACCAAAATGAGAAAATGTTCAAGGGGTATGCATACTTCAGCAAGCAAATGAAACAAAATGGCTTACAAAAGGTTGGATGGGAAAAAATACGAGATTAGTGTTTTGGGTTTTTTTTCCAAACTACCCTGAAGCAATACATCATCCCATACTTTTGCATCAGTACTGAAACTCAAATATGTAAAATTTTGTAACTTGTGCACCTGTAAGGATCTTTATGCAACAGGCTGAATATCTCACCGTCACTAAGCCATCTGTTTGGACCACAAAGCGGCTGTCATCTGTGCTGAAAAGAAATCTGGTGCGGTCCGTGCAGTCACTGAAGCCAACTGGAAATCAACAAAAATCACATACAGAATGCTCACATAAAGAAATAACTGAGTTATGCAACAAATACCCAGGTGCAATGTCACAAGCAAATATGAAATACTTGAGTAAAATGCAAGAAGGTATCATGGTAAGTAATACTTTAAATGCTTATGGTGCCATAGAAACTGAGATTTTAGTTCTCATTGAGCAGCTAAACAGGTTTCTTCAAAAACCCGACCTTACATTTCCTGTAAACTTAGATTTTCTCCAGTCTACACTCAGTGAACTCAATTCCCTTTATTTCTAATTCGCCAATTCACAACAAATGTCTGAAGGCCGTTTATGTTGATTTTAATTCAATCACACATGCATAATTAACAGCACATGAAGCTCAGTTTATTATTCAAACTAGTTTATAAGTTGTCTATTTAAAGAAACCCAACAGATTGCATCAAGTCATTGACTTGCAGCAAAGATTGCAAATCAACATATGTATAGCACTACATAACACATTTAAAATTTATTTTAATTTATGTTCAATCAGTCTGTAATGGGAATGAAAAAGTCATAGAAAAGTGAGTAAATCAAGTTACCATTAAGTGGAGCTGAAATGTAGAATGGATTATCACAATCAGGGCCCAACATAAAATGATTCTGCTGTAACAGCAGGTTAACAAGTCAAACGAAGTGATAGCTAAAATAAATGTTGTGACAAATAAGCAATAGAAACTACACAAGACAAACCCAGAACCTAACCCTACTTTGTGCCAGCTTTTATTCAGTGTTTGCCACACTATTTGAAAAGCCAGCAGAACAAGTTCAGGGACGAGTAGAAACCTGACTGAAGATTTCCTGAGCTGCAGAAATGAGTACAACACGAGAAATGAATAACTAATCAATAGCTTCATAAAAAATAACCTTCAAAGCTAGAAAACAAGTATTATTAGAAACAGCAATAAAAATTAGACATTGACATATTCTGTTCATGAAAGGCTCACCATACCTTTGCCCAGTCGTGTGCCTTGCCGCAGGTGTTTTCTGGTCACTTTGAATATTAACAGTTCCGACTCAAATCCAGGCGTACATGATGACTCCTCTGCAGCCGCAGCCTGGGAAATAACAATGACAATAACATTTCATTCAGGCCTGCAATCCTGGTTGTTTAACAGCAGAATGCACACACACAACTACTAATGGTTCTAAGGTAGTGGGAAATTGTCAAATGATGGTGGACTAAACAGAATTTATTTTATGACATCTTGAGAAAGCACAGAAATGGCAAACATGTTGCTCAAACAGAAAGCGCTTAACAGTGAATGCTGTGTCAACTTCTTCATTTTAATAACATAAGAGAAAGAGCTTCAGGACTAGAGAGTAAAAATATATTTCATTATTAGTAAAAAGCCAATAAGTGCTCACAAACACCAGATGATACAGTTGTGTTTTTTTGAAGCCATGTTTCAGAGGTGGTCAGAATGAACTCTAAGGCCTCAGGAATATCAAAAGGAATGGTCATGACTTTTAAAAGTCAGAGATGGAAGTTGTCAAAAGTTCCTTTACCTTTTGGTAGGTAAACATAGTTAGCATAGAAGTTGCAGAAAGGTGACAAAGTAGCCACAGCGATTAAAACCTGCCAACCCAGTTCCAGATGATTTCAGCCATTAAAAAAAATAAAATAAATGTTCATATCCATTAGTAGATTTTAACCCTTTACATTTTCACAAGAGACCATCGTTAGGTTTTTCTTTTCTTTCACCTATACAACTTTCTTGTATTATTATGTAGCTTGATGTGATTAAGGCATCATGCATCAAACACTGCATGTAGCTGTAATCCAAGTCTGTTATACATCTGCAAAGAGCAGAAAATAAGGGAAAAAAAGTGTCTGCTAGTTGAACAAAAGCATAGATGACATTATAGATGCATTACAGGAATGTTTCAGTTACTATACGACTGATTAGTAAATATTTTACAGAAGAAACAGCAACAAGCATAACAGTCTTGTTAGGCTGTATATTTATAATATCTGCAGCTCATTACAAAGCTTCAAATTATCCTTTTATTCTCAGCTTGCAAGAGCTTCTGTTTTGTCTTCAGGATTCAGTACAAAATGCTGATAATTTGGGAATCTATTTTACAAGCAAATAACATGCATAAAAATTCTGCCTTGCTTTGCACAGCAACCCATTTATTAGGGAAATCTGCAAGATTCTAAACTGCTAACAGATCTATGAAAGGTAAATGAGCCTTAATAACCTAAAAAAATAGATTAAATTATTAATTTTTGTTCCAGTCAGTTTAATAGGTTGGGCAATATGGATTTACAATTTTAAAATTTTTAAATTTATTGCAATAATAAGTTTGCTGATAGAATTTTTAATTCACCATTTTAATAAGATCTCCATCTATCTTTGCAAGCCTGTCAGGTCGACGCCCGCCCTGTGGCGGGCATGACGTCACGCATTTAAAAAGCTTCCGTATAAAAAAAATACTGCATGAGAAGTGTGCATTTCAATTCTGTTGGACAGTAGAGACTTCAAACTTTATAAAAGTAGTGTTTTTATATTGATTGTTTTATATTTACTTCCAAATAAAACCAGGAATATGATCGATCATTTTCGCCATAGCGTAAAGCGCATTTTTCGCATGTTGAATGCAATCAGTGGATGTTTTATGACCAAAAAGTGAACGAATGCATCATGAAAGCCATATTTCCGAGTTCCTCCAAACTCGCCACATTTCTGAAACAACCAATCAAAAAGCATTTTCGGGCATTTTGATGTGAGATCCGACCAGCAGCGCAGGAGAGAGTTTAGTGGTGGCAGAGAACGGCGCGCTGCTGAAATGTCGGATTTAGTTAGCAGTGTTTGATTAGATTTATCGATCATACGTGTGTTAGTTAGTGTGCATTAGTGTGTGTGTGTGTGTGTGTTTGTAGACGGTTTTTAGTGTGTTTAGTGTGTCAAAATGAGTCGCACATGACTGCGGAGCCCTGAAGTAGAATGTAAAGAGGACGAAGCCTGGCGCGATGCCAGATGGTTCGGACTCCGATTTTGAGCTCGACATGAGTTTGTTTTTTTCACATCTTCAATAAATAATTATGGGATGCATTTTGTTGCTAAAAAACGAAGTAAAATTGTTCACGTTACGGTGAAAGAGAAGCGGAACAGAGTTGCGACGCGAACGGAGCAGCTGCAAAGGCAGCGACATGCGAAATTTATGTAAAGTTTGGATACCGGAGCGATCGGTGGCATCAACTTCATGATTTGTTTTCAATTTAGTGGTTTCTGTTCTGTAAATAAAAGATTATGTAAAGAATGAAGCGCAGCAAGGCGGCGGCGCTGCGCTTTGAGCCGGAAGATGAAAAAAGCCGGAAAAACCCTTTTTCGTCTTTGCAGCTCATTCAGTGAATGTTTTGTGACCAGGAAATGCTTGGATGCAACATGACATCCATTTTTTATATTTTCGATTTCCTCAAATGTACCACAAGGTGTTGTTGGTATGTCGTGGTGGGGGGAGGGGGGACACGTGGTGCGAGACGCGTTGGAGTTTTGGAGACGGAAGAGTCCAGCCCGCAGTGACGCTTTGGATTTGAGTTTAGGATGAGTTCTTTTAGACCACATATGTCAAAGTCAAGGCCCGCGGGCCAGATCTGGCCCGCGAATCAATTATCTATGGCCCCCTGAATAATATTTAATTACTATGAGAACCAACCCGCAAGCCAGAGCTGCCCGCTCGTGTTTTGCCCGCAAACACTACATTTCCCATAATGCAACGGTAGCCCGCGAAGTGACTACAGAACGCCCAAACGGCTTCATTATTCATCAGCAGTCAGAGCAGAGATTTAAGTTTTTTCAGATTTCTTTCAGGTACCGCCCTCCTCAAAAATGGCCAAACGTAAGGTGGACGCTG
>CAEGAF010091399.1:0-94023 GCA_903067075.1 Micropoecilia bifurca | reverse complement strand
CACACACACACACACACACACACACACACACACACACACACACACACACACACACACACACACACACACACACACGGAGAACCGAGAATAGAAAAGAGGCTGCTGACTCAAGTTCAATATTTACACAGGCGTGAATCTCTAGTGTTTGTGTGTGTGTGGGCGTGTGTGTGTGGGTGTGTGTGCGTGTGTGTGTACTCTCGGGGTTTTAAGTGGGTCAAAGTGAGGTTAGCGTCTTACTACTGTTTACGCTCGTGTTCTTACATCATAACAGTTAAATATGTGATGACTACAGAAGACAGGGGATACAAAGGGAGATGAAAGAGAAGTCTGAAAGGTTAGACGCAAAGGAGACACAGATATTGTGAATCCCTGACTAGAGACAAAAGATGAAAACTGAATTGAAAAAGTGAGAGTGAAAGTACATAAAAACCAAATGAAGGAGTGCTGCAATTGCGTCCTTTCATTTGAGTTTTTTACAGTCCATTGTCTCAAAATCCCATTTCCCAGCTAATTTAGAAGCCTCTAAAATCCACTCCACTCCATACCTTAAGCCTAAGGCCACAGCTAATCCTGTCTTCACACACGCACACACTCGCAGCGACACTCATTCATCCTCAGTGCTTTTGAAAAGACTTCATCTTGGCATAGTGGAAGCGAATGAAGGATATTGAAGGAAAGCGTTTGAAGTACATGAGGGAATGCAGGAATCAAACTGTGAGTTAAATGCTATTAGACAGCTGTGTGGAAAGGCAGTGTAATATTAGATTTGATTGAATAGATGACTGCTGAATGTGGTGTAATATATATAGAGCCGGGGAGGTTTTATGCAGAAGTAAATCAATATTGCACCAGCAACTCAAATCAGGCGCAAGTGAGAGTCAAGCAGGGAGTGGAAAGCAGAAATGCGTTTTTATCGCTCGAAGACAGTAGTTGTGTGTGTGTTTTTTTTGTTTTTGTTGTTTTGTTTTTCAGTCCAAAACTTGAGCAAACTCTGTTTTAAACATAGCTTGCATCATAACCCAGCTTTTAAGTTAATTGTTTTTGCATTGTTTAGATTATCTGGTGGTAAATTAGCAGACGAGGACATGAACACTAATCAGTTTCACACTTTCCCTTTGCCGCTCACACCTCATTTAAGGAACTTCTTTCGCACCTTTTCGGCTGACTGCCAACCACGTGTTCTGACAGAGGAGCCAGGTGAAGCACACGCTACACTTTCCTAATTTCAATTCACGCTCATAGAACAGAAAAGCAGAGAAACTGGCATGACAGCATGTGAGCGTTTGATGTCATTGGGTGAAAAAGAGAAAGCAACCAAAAGCAATTTCCCAGATGTTAATCTTTCGTCTTCAAACAGTCAGTATTGGATGTGCCTTACAGAAACAAAACTTGTCACAGTATATGTATATTTTTTTAATTCTTTAGCTTTTAAAGTTTAATCCCTTGTGCAAAGCCCAGTTCTGCTCTCGGCACTTTTGCTTTTAAAAACTTTGTGTGGAAAAAAAAAATTGTTGTCGCGCTGCTCCGTTTTGCTTCATTTTCAACAGTTTTCATCTTTGCAAAAATCAAAATCACTCAGTTATGTTTCATCTTTGCTGGTCCACACATTTTCCTCTCATGTTTTTCTTCGTCTTGAACGAATTCCCCCTCGTCACCTTTGGGACACCTCTCCATTTTTCCTTCTCTCAGTCTTCATCAATGCCACATCCATCCTTCCCTTCCTCATCTCTCCTTGTCTCCACTGCTCTTTTCATGATTACCAAATAAATTAGTCATCTTCCTTTCCCCTGCACCTTGGCAGATGCAAATCTCTATCAAATACCATGCTAATGCCATTAATATTCATTAAAAATTAAGCTTAATTGCATCTATTTAAGAGAGGTTCCAATGCACACTACTTCACCATATCCCTTGCACACAAGCAGATATGATCATCTTCAGGGGGACAGGGAAGGTGGTTAGAGTTTGTGAGAAGATGGCCAAAGTTGAACGAGAGCTCTGGCAATCAGCAGCTATATCTCGCCGGTAATCAGATACTCTGCTGGGGTAATAAGTTGGCTAGAGGAGGAAAATCAGACCACCAATGTGAAAACATGAAAGTCTGAAAGTTACTCACTATGGATGGTGTATTCCACCCCAAAGCCAATAGTCAAAGATTGTACACTAAGAGCACAAAAATAGGTGTGTTAAAACATACAGTAATATGCAATACATTAGAATATGAGTTCCAATGAGTTTTGTTTGTCTGATTGAAAAATAACTGATTCTGTATTAAAAAGGTTTTTTTGTTTGTTTTGATGTAATATTCTAATCTTAATTGTTGTGTTTTCATTTACCTGTAGGAAAGATATCATCATAATTAACAGAAATAAAGGCTTAAAATATCCTCTGCATGTAATTAATTGTGCTCCACGTAGTTAATTGAGCTACTAAAATAAACCTTTCCACAATATTTGAATTTGTTGAATATGACTCGCTTATAAAGTATGTAAGCCACTTTGAGCTAAGGTTCAAGGGGATTGTTTGTTCCTAAAGTTTCTAAAACCAAGAAAAGCTGCAGTGTGACATGGATGTTCACAGATGCTCTCCAGGTTTTGCAAAGGCTCGGCTATTAGAATCTCTAGATGTGCAATGTGCCGACTGTTTTCAGATATTTTTCTTAACATTTTTGAAAATCATGTAGGAATGTCCTTCACAGTTATGTAAGAAATTTATTTCCTGTTACACTAAATTCATGCAAAATATATGAAGGTTGGTTTGACAAAATTTTAACAGTTTAAAGGGTGTGAATACTTTTTGCAAGGTGACACATTCACCGTGTCCTGCTTAAAAATCAAGACACCTCTGATGTCCATATGATCAATTATCACAGAGTATTCTAAACTTATATGAGAATCATGTCATAATATTTGGAGAAGTCACAGTACTGACTGATTCTCATGGGTTTAGGACTTTATTCTTATAAGTTTACTTTTTCTATTTTTTTCATAGCCCTTATTGCCCAGTCATAGATCAATAACCAAATGTTCTGTGTAAAATATGTTTTTGTAATAGTCCTTCCTGTTCTATCATTACCATAAAAAACATACTTATTTAACTTCATATTGGTTAAGCCGTTAACAAGAGAAATGTGCTAAAATCTTTGTTGAATAAAAAACATTGCACAAAACAGCATTTTCACATCAAGCTGGAGGTGGGGAGCAGGACATCCATATTCAACAGTCTGCTTTGGTTCTGATACACATACAAGCCAACACCAATCAGCCCGAAACAACATTCAACAGCGAGAGCAAACATGATTACGGCTTTTTTTCTGCTTCTAAAATAATATCCAAAAGCAGTTTTTGTTTCTAATGTGTTATGTTTTTACAAAAGTGTTTTCTAATCTATTTTGAACAGAATTCTGACTTTTCATAGGACAACCTGACAAACTGCAGGCCCATGCGACTGTAAAAGGTGACCGTTAGAATGGAAAAAGATGTGCATAGCACATCGCCTGCATCAGTATATGTTTTAACACCAAGTGGTGTGTGCAGCTCTGTGAGTTTGCGTGTGCTTGCAGCCTATCTTAATAGGTCCATTTGTAGCAGGGCCTGTTCTAGTGCCGTGTCCTTCAGATTGGATTCTATCTCAGCAATCCCCCTGACCTTTAGCTCAAAGTGACTACAAGAAAAGACCTGAGCTCTGACACAAGATCCTCACAAACACATACACCACGAGGAAAGTCTTCATTATATACATATATATAAAAAAAGGATATAAATGCACTCAGGCTCAGAGGAAAATTAATATGCACACATTTACTTTACTCGACACACTCCTCTGCATTTGTACGGGCTTTCCCTCAGGGATGATGTCAGATGGAGCTAACATTGCCAGGGTTTTCGCTTTTATTCTCCTACACAAGCCAATCAAATCAAAGCCCGTCTTCACTTCACACACGCTTTGCAAGTCCCTGTCACCACAAGCCCTACCACCCGTTCTCTTCAACTTGCTTTGGCATACCGTTATAACTAGTGTACACCCACATGACTTTTGCTAAAGCGCTGAGGGACGATGGCAGTGTTTTGGCGAGAGTGACTGTAACTGTGACATTTTTTTGGGGGGGGTACTGTCTGTTTTCTCTTTCGGTCTGTGAAGTCTGAATCCAGGAACAAATGTAGCAGCATTTCCTAACAAATGGCAGCTAAATGAGGCCCCTAGGGTGCCGCGTAGCTAACTATCGCTGCCCCCCCCCCACCCCACACCTTTATTTTTGAGCCATTATGATTGTCCTAACCGTTCCAAAAAGCACCTCTCTCATTCTTGTTCATTTGCATTTGAATTGCAGCTCCGCAGTACAAAAACAAACATAAATCAAAAAATGGGGGGAAGAAAAGAAGGGGAAAAAAACTGTGGCAAATTCTGGCCGAGCAATTAGCGAATGTCAGTCAATGTTAAGGTAAACAAAAAAAAAGAGATGCTAAATTAAAAACATTGCATTCAGACATGTTGTCACACACGCACACACACTGCAAAACTGACACGGTATACAGTTCATATATATTTATTTTTTTAGTTTCATCATTTAGTTTTTGCTTCAAAACTCATCAAGCTTAAGTGCTCGTCTGTGGTGGCCAATCAGAGCACGGCAGGCCCAGGGTTGCCGTGGCGATACACGGGGACATTTAGAGGACTCCGATAAACTCTGCCATTTAAAAGGTTATGACAATTAACGCGGCTCTCCGCAAATTACCACTGCCAGACCTTTACCCACGGACGTCTCTCTCCCTCTTATCACCTCGCGCCCAGCCTCGCTCCCTCTCTCTGCCTCCTCCTCACTATCTCGCCATATGCCCTCCATTTCCACAGCCGGTCCTCCTTTACTCCCCCCTCTGCTGCCCCCAACCCACCCGGCCTTCCCTACACCCCCTTCCACCCAGCAGCACTTTTATTATCCTGTTAATTAACAGACTTCTTCACTTAATATTCAAATGCTGACCAATTAATGACATTGAACTTTGGGCACTCCCCCTCCACACACACCCACCTACAAACCTTTGTTTCAGTTCCCAACTCACACACACACACACACACACACACAGGCACGCTAATACACTCCTTCCTTTCTCTCATTTCCTTCATTTCGTCCCCTCAGCCTTCCCTGCCATTGCCAAGGTGAGCTCCCATTTCTGCGTGATTGAAAGAGAGTGTGAGTGTGTGTGTGATGAGGGGTGGCCAGGGGTGGCTGAGGCAGCAAAGCAAGTATACGACGAGGGGGTAATAAAGCCAGAGGGGTGGGTCGAAGTAAGGCACGATGGCCTTTTAATTAACCTGGTGTGATTAAAAGCGGGGGTGTGTGGTGGGTGGGTGCAGGGGCGAGGGAACAGGGCCTGCTGCTACAGCCAGTTGGGGCGCTGAGAGGTGACAGACAGGAAATGGGAAATAACAAGAGAAGTAATGAACATTACAAAACGTGGACATGTGGACATCCTGTAGGTTTTATGCAATTTTTGATCATAACAATAACAAAATAAAACGAGATCAATTACATTATCGCACAACAGCACAATGCGTCAATGTGATGATTAAAACTGTATTTAGTAAATGAAAAAAATCTGATAAAAGAAATTATTAAATATATTAAATGAAAACTGATCATCACTGTTCCAATGTCTCTTCTCTATTCATGGATAATGGCTTTCTGGTGGTTTGCTGGAGTCAGGAAACCATTTATGAGGCTTTCAAACACTCTCCAGGATGAGAGTTGTCAATTACTTGATGTTTATTATGTGAAGCTTTTACAAATCTTTTGGCCCATTTCATGTTGTCAGACAGGTGCTCTTAATAGCAAGTGATTTTGTGGTTCCATAGGTCAGGCGTTTTTTCAACCAAGGGCACGTCCAATAAAGCTGGAAAAAAATTATTTATATTAACAAAATAATAGCACAAATTATAAATAATTTGTTTAACAAGGTGATTTGATTCTGAAGATAAAACTTTAAAGTTCAAAAATAATTGTAATGCAAAGGAGAAGGCATTCTACGTTGTGTTTATGAGCAGTGGTACATGACTGCTGCTATTAATAATAATGATGATGTGACGTTTATGGTGCAGGGAAACGGGAGTTAATGCATTAGTACAGTAGAGTAATATTTATACAAGCAATAACATCTTGTATAAATACTTTTTCCATGATTTGCCCACACAGTACTAGACATTCACAGTCTTTAGAGGTTGAATTTTAACTGATGTTAAGCACTCAACAAAAGATGTTGATAAATTAAAATCTTTAACAATCTTAAATAATTAGTCGCTTATTAGTCGTGTTTTTTTTTTTTCATTTTAAATTCATAGTTAACAGGACCAAAACCAACCAGTGACTTACTGAAAAGCAGACTCGGCCAAACCGATTCTGGTTTTAGTAAAACACAGCAAGGTTTTTTGAAGAACAAGTGACATTACTAAAAACGCACAAAATTTTTTTTTAGATGGAAATATATCCATCTGAAAAATGTTTAGCTTTTTTTTAACAAACATGTAAGACTGTTCTTTTTTTCAGACGTACACTTACAAACAGACAAAACTCTGATTGTTTTATTTTGTTTTATCAAAATATGATATTGAATTTATTGTTGAGCACGCAAAGAAAAGCTAAAGAAGCACTAATCAAATAAATGACCCCATGCGTACTTTCAACCAAAATGTTTGAAAACGACTGCTTTTCCACAGGGGAAAAAATTGACTGCTTATCAACCTGTAAAACTCACTGAAGTATGTGTGTATGATTGGAGTTTAACCAATAAACTTGTCTTGACTGGTTTTCTTGTCAACTGACGTCAGATGAAAAAAAAACATTGCTGCATGTCATCCCAGTAAATCAGCTTCTATCTGTGCAAGTCCCTGTAAAGTGAGCATGTCCCCTCCAATCAGCTCAGAGTTCATCTATGCTAAAGCACCGGTCCCCAGGGCCCACTCTCAGACAGGAAGAGGAAATGGTAAAAGTCAATAGAGCAATTGGGATCGGTTTCACACAGAGGAAAGTGAAAAAAGGACTTTGAAAGAAGAAGCTGACTGCTTTTTTTTTTCCCAAAGACCAGCAGTCAAATTCGAGCCTCACTTGAATAGAGCACACAATCTACCACAGATTCTAAAGAACACTAAAACAGAGTGCAGCTAAATTCTGTTTAACGTTATGAGTCTATAAACATCAGTTTAACACACTGTTTCTCAATGAAAATTAAATGGTGTGTGCTCCAAGGGAAAGCTGATCAAAGGCAGAACAACATTATGAGTTTAGGTCTGGCAGATGGCCAGAATTGCTTTTCACCTGCTCTACTCAGCTGCAGAGCCTGCTCTGTCACAATTTGCTGTACGCAACCCTGTAAAGCAAATATGTTCCATAAAATATCGTATTCCTCAGATTATGCCCAACTGACAAATGATTAAATTGTTCTGCTATGAATTAAAGGCCGTATTTATTGTAAATGACATTAAAAACAACAAGGAAATTTTATCCATCATTAGGATGAAGTGTCATTATAATATCTACAGCTGATTGGAATCAGCTAAAAATTCAGATACAAAGTCTTGGAACTAGAGTTTACCAAAGAGCCACTGACCATAAATTGAGTGAAAAAAGAGGTGAAGCTTTCCAGGGGTGAGATAAACAACTAAAGGTATACCAAGATTACATCCAATACCCAAAAGAACCCAGAAGTAGATTAATGATTTAGTAATAAGAAACAAGCTGAAATGGTCTACATGGCAGAGTTTCAAGGGCACAACCACTGCTGACTTAAAGGATCACTGAAAAAACAAACAAACTAGATAATCATATAGATTTTTGGCAAATATTCTGTGGGTTCACAAGACAAACACTTTTTAGAAAGTTTATACACTTGACACTGACATAAAACAAGCAACATGAAAATGAACATCACACTTCAAAATACATGCATGGTGGTGGCAGCATAATGATCTGTGGTTGTTCAGGAACTGGATGGCCAACTCTAACTAATGGAATCATGAATTCTGATCTGTACTAGAAAACCCCTAAGAAAAATGTCTCACACTCAGTTTCTGATGTTATACATTAGCACAATAATTTATTATGCACTAGATAGTCCCAAAAACAAACTAAGATTGGCCTAGTCAAAGCCTGGATTTAAAACAAATTTAGATGCTGTGTGTTTGATTTACAAAAAAAAAAAAAAGCAAAACAAAAGTATTAATCTCTGAAGGTGCACATGCTTTTCAGTGGTTGTGTACCTCTTTTATGCTGCCATTAGTATATCTGGTAAATAGTTAGCATTTGGTTTTATGGCCTGGACCTTTGTTTTTTTATTAAGTTGGCTCTAAAGTCAAATAAATGCCAATTGGACGACATTTGTCCAGTGCATAATGAAGTTCCAACATAATAAATTAGGTCAAATACTGTCTAAAGCTATTTACGGTCTCATTTTCCTTACATTTATCAGACCCATTTGTAATAGAGTATGACATCTGTAAGGAGACTTTTTATTCAAAGCCCTAATTAGAAAACTCTGGTTATCTAAATATAAACAACTAGAGCCACTCTTTTTCTCAAACACCAGTACGACGATATCTTCTACTCTTGACTGTCTGTCCTATGCTTTTAAAATGTTCTTCTCCAAAGTGGTGCTACATACATTTTTATTTTCTGTATGAATGCTGATATCTTTGAAAATGTATTTTTTATCCTGTTTTTCTCCTTGCAATCAGATGAGGTCATGAGAGGGCAACAGACTCAAAGAAGGAAGGCATTTTTGCTCCATTTCGTTACAAAAACCAGCTAATAGCAGTTGTTGCACAGCAAACTCTGTGTCAAAGGCAGCTGGAATGGTTCCATCAACGAGAGGATGTCCTCTGGCTGGGGTTAATGGGAGTGGAGTAGGGGGAAAACGAACTGCTGAGAGCGCCGGAAGAACAAAATAAAGAACTTTTCAGCTTGGATTTCTCAGAGTAATGCAGGGTCAGAAAACAGGGGTCAAAACCACAATGACATCGTAATCTGGCGTGCGCTGGCGATTGTGCACGGGTGCGTGCGTGTAATCCGTTTGGTGCGGCTCACATCATGTTTCATTTCAGCACAGAAATCACAGACAAAGGTCACCGTTTGACCTTTTCACAGATCAGAATTGCGGCACCACGCCTGCCTGATTAGTGTACACGCAGACACAAGCCGACACACACGTACGGATGCTGAAAAAGACCAACACACTCGCTCAGGCCGGAAAAATGAAAGTATGAAAGTAATAACACAAAGCTCAAAGCATACAAAAAAAATCATCTTTTTATAATCTTGCCCAACTCTGCTGTGCGAGTTCAATTTTTAGACATGTTTACCTCTTAGATACAAAATCAAAAACAAGGACTGAGCCTCTTTGTTGTTTAAATTCATTCTGATATTTTCTTAGTATTTATTTCATACTTTAAAACCTTCACTGAACAGAGAATTTGCAAACCTAAAGTCCTAAAGCCATTGCACACACTCACATATGTGCAAAATGTCACTTTTTAATGGTCGATCAACTGTATTTAGTCATTGATCTAAACTGAGATTGAAGCTCGGATGTGATTTACAGGAAAATATTCAACGTTTCACCCTTTTTCCAACGATATTCTTGCCCATTTCCATTTTCAGAAAGTATTTTCAGTAAGTTTATTATGAAGTGGACTGCTGATTGGTGAGCCAGACCTTTAACGAGTAATGGGAAAGTATAGAAGCTAGAGGCTTATTAGCTGATAAAAATGTATGAATTTGTTGGCTATATTGTGCTGGTGTGCAGATAGAAGCTAGGAGTTCACACACATCGCACGCTGTGCAGCTGAAGCACAAAATGCTTTATAGCTGTAACACATACCACAGGAAGGATTTCTTGATTATAGGTAAAACCAGCAGGATGTAGCAATGATGCAAATGCGCATGTTGATTGAAATATAAAATACTGCGCATGCATTGCAATGAGAAACGACAGGAAGTCTGCTCTGTGGTCACCTCAGAGGTTGGCATAGTAACCAATCAGGAACCTATCAGCACAGGTGAAATGAGACCTGAGCCAATCAGTGTGTTCGGGTTGAACTACCTAGAGTATAAATGTCAATGTGGGTTAATTGCCGCCATATCATCAACCATGATGAAAACACACCATTACTGTCGGAAAATGTCAATGTGGCCATGGATCCTAGCCTCTCCTTGTTAAAGTGAACAACGTTTGCTCAGTAAGCTGCAAAACGTGCGTGTGTGTGTGTGTGCGTGTGTGTCGTAGGTGAGGAAACTAGAGTAAGAGTCACAGCCAGATTGGCTGACACTGTATGTAAATTATATGCTAAGATTTACGGTTTCCTTTCTGTAACTACCTGCCATTGTGCTCAGTGTCTTTCTGTTTGGCCGTATGTTGTTTTTTTTTAGTGAATATTGCAATTTGAATGAAAAAAGCATTTATCTTGGTAAATTAGAATATGAATGCCTTCACTTTTGTCAGATAGCATCAGCTTGTGCAGATTTTAAACATATCTGCACATAATTCAGATACATGTCTTTAACACCTGAGATGAAAAAAGACCTTTGGAACGATACTTGAACAAAAGTGAACTGCAATGACAACTTGTGTTCTAATAAAATACCTGATCCCTGATATGGGATTTTTTCTACAAAACAAAATTTGTTATAACTTCTTCTGACAAAATTGCAATCAGCTTTATTGGCTAAGTTTGTATGCACAGACATTTTTTGTCTGGATGCACAATAATGCATGAAATTCCTGGTAGAACTGACTGTCATACTTTGACTTGTTTTGTTGCATACTGATACTATTCATTTGTTTGTAAGCATATCAGGCATAGAAGGTTTCCTTGCAATCGTAAAATAAAAACCTCTGTTTGTCTTTCTGGAAAGACTGTTTCTGTACTCTGTTTTGCTTGTTTTCTATTTTTCTCTCGCTGTAGTCTTTTCTACCTTGTTTTTTTCTTGCTCTTGTTTTGTTTTGCTCTCCTCTACAATGACTCGGTGCTGGGCTGTGGTCCACAGTTCCTCTATGCAGCTTGACATATCCCCCAAGCTCAACAGTGGATAAGAAACACATAGGCAGGCTTCACTTAACTCCAAAAAATACAACTCCTTGAACCCCAGCTACAGAATGGAAATGTTTCACAGAAAAGCAGCTGGAAACTTAGAAGGAAATGTCTCGATCCATATCTGCACTCCAGACCCTGTGTTGTTGTGAGACTTGTTTTTTCATCTGATGGACTTCAGTGCATACAAAATCTCCAACATGTGTTGACGTAGTACTGAGACATGTATAGAATAAAAGCTTAGTCTATCTAAAGAGGGATTATATTAATTTTTCCAAGCCTTAAATCTAAACCTTAAACCTTTAAACCTAATGTAAGATTTTCTACAGAACAGAACAGAACAGAACAGAACAGAACAGAACAGAACAGAACAGAACAGAACAGAACAAACAAAAAAAAAATAAGTAAATGACTTATTACAAATATAGATATGCAATTATCTTCAAAGAAAACTAGTGTTAAGCCTATATGTGCAATCTCAACTTTCTAAATAAATCAAACAGGGAGTGCTTTTATTTTGAAGGGGGTGTACTGTGCTAATTGGTGCTTCATACAGCTGGAGAAAACTGTGGCCACTCCAACACTTTCTCTTCCATATCATTAAAGTGCCTTTAAACCACAGCAACAATCCATCCATCCATCCATCAATATCTGCCTGCCTCAAGCAGTCAACGGGCGAGAGGCGAGGTACACTCTGGACACATCACCAGTCCAACACAAAAATATGATGCCAAATATTTGGGAGGCAGGGTACACTCTGGACACACAACACATTCATATCTAAGAACAATTTAGAGACCTAAAAGACCCTACGTCAGGGTTTGAACCCAGGAGCTTCTTGCTGCAAGGTGACAGGACTCATATGTTTTAATACCTCTTACAATTTTGTTTTCTTTACATATGAGAGACTTGTTTTGGCAATAAACTGCAGCACGCAGCTTTGTCTTTGTAGTGACAGAGTGTTCTGTGTGTGAGTGACTCTACCTGCTGCGGAGGTGGTCGAGGCTGCAGGTAGGAACTCTGGGACGGGCCTGTGGGAGTCTGCTGAGGAGGACTGAAGTACGGAGGGGTTCCCTGCTGCCCTCCTTGCTGCTCTCTGCTGAACCCTCCCATCGACTGCTGGCCATATGGTGCAACCTGCTGAAAAAAAAAGTAATCAAACTTATTAGAGGGGAAATGCTGATACAACTGCAACTCAGTTCTAATCGTTCATGTTAAACAGCTTGTGTTTGCATTAACTTCTTCACAACTCTAAGACCCCGACAAGACAGGGAGGAGTAGGAGCTGATGGAGTTGTACTGTGGTCAAAAGTCTCACAGGAGTTACTAACCTGCTGAGGAATCTGTTTGACATAGAGAAAAGAAGCAGAAACATTGCCCAAAGCCACTCAAAAAATATGCAAATAATATTTTCTAATATCGCCAATTGTCCCAGAGTTGCAGGCTCTAAGAGGGGGAAGGCAAACACCAGCCTCCGATCAGCCCTCCGCCTAATGAATTCCTGCTGAAGACACCTAATGTTCTCCAGTTTGCCAAATGCATCCACCTCTTTACATTATCTCTGACTCGGTCAACTCACAGATGAGTTCAGAAGTGCTAGATATTACTGCAGGTCCGTCCCAGGCCGTAACCTTAATGAGGGACACGTAGATAAGTGGTAGCGTTCCGGGGCAGAACAGAAAAGGAAAAGAAAAACTAATTCATAGGGGTGAAGCCGTGCCAAGCGGCAATGCTGTATTACACGGTGGTTTTGAGGGAAAACGCGAACAAGGAGTGCATGTAACAAGCTGGCACAAATACAAATGTAGACTTAATCCCTTCATGTTGTTTGTTATGACTACAGACAGCGCCAGGTGTTCTAACTGCTGCGTGGATTTCCTTATTCACACAGAGACAGCCTCACATTTACACAAACAGCCAGGAACAGATTATTAAACAACATTTACGACTACCGACAGCACTTTTATTGTCATATTTCCTTCTCATCATGTCATGTTGTTCTGCCACAAACTCGTTAAATCTACACCAGGCCATAATTCGGGGCATCTGTCAAGCTTGTCGTCCACTTCCAATTCCTTACTTTAAGATGTCGTCTTAAATCTTCCTTAGCAAAGTAAACTCTTAAACTTAGCATGATTTATATCTCGAATGATGGCGTTACTGGGCCCTCTGACATGACGTAATTACCACACTATACAGCTTTGTCAGATAAGAGCAATGCAGCCGGAGCAGAGGCTTTATGAGAGAGAAACCCCTCTAACATAAAAGGCATGATGAAACTCAAGGCTTGTGGAGAACATAGTGAAATCTGATCTGGTGGCAGCAGAGTAGAAGTGGAGATTAATACGTCTGAAACAGGTTTTGAAGAGAGCCTTCCATTGAGTGGGCTGTAAGAAAAGAAATATTCTCTCAATGCTTTTGACTTTCTCAATAGCAGTGATTGGACAGTGTTGAATACTTTTCACTTCAGTGGGAATTTGATTAGCAAAGGCAGGTTTGTGTGCATGTGTGTGAGCGGAGCTTACAGTGAGATAGCGTGTCATTAGGCCGATGAGATGGGCAGACAGGGTGAGATCAGTCCGGCTAGCAGAAAGGTTAATAGCATGGCCCTGCTCATGCCAACAGTACCACTGGATTCATTACAAGCAGCCAGAACTGCACACATACACACACATACACGCACATGCACACTAAGCTACTATTTGATGCTTTAATACTTGAATGAATGCAGAAAGATAAACCATTGCTCACTCACTCTCTATTATTAGGCCTGCATCGAAGCTTCCCCAGTAAAAGTGAAGCAGCCTTGTCCAGTTATTAGTGTTGACAGTCTGGTGTAACACAGTGAGCTTCAACAGGAACACCGCTGTTCTCAGATTGTTGAAGATTAGGTCACCTTGGCAATCAAGACCAGAAATCCATTGGAGGGTTCCTCTTTTCACAGACACATGCAGATACAAGAATCTCCCAGTCACAGACTAGGACTAATCAGAAGACCACCACACTGAATAAATGTGGGGCTACCCTTACCAATTATCAGCATGAAAAATAACTGATCAGTTCATAGTCTGAATGCAAATCCTCTGGTATATATTTAAAATAATAAAAAAAACAACCTAACAAATGCGATGTGTCTGTATCTTTGTTTTCCACCCTTGTGAGACAATAGTTTATGGAAGCGTCTTTCACTCCAGTTACATCTACAAGTCTTTTCGGTTCATCCAGCTTTTCAGAAACTGAACATTTTCCTATGTTTTGCGAAATAGCTCAAGCTTAGTCATCTTGGGTCAAAGGCATCTGTGTAGAGATATATTTAGTTCTGAATGGGATATTCTGAGTCATGAGTATGCTTTGGTCTGAACCATTCCATTATAGCTGTGGTTGTATGTTTGAGACTGGTGGAAGGTGAACATCTATCCCAGTCATGTCTTGTGTAGCCTTAAACATATTTTCTTTCAAGACACCTCGATTTTCAGCTCCATCACTATCAACATGATTTCTGAATGTAATGAGTCACACTGGATTTAAACAAGTGTTGCAGAGTAAATTGTGTACAATGTGTATGCAAATAACCCCAATTTGTACTTAAATATTTTTTTGAAGCAATATATAAGTTTTCCTAATCTTCACAGTTATGTGGTGCTTTGTTTTGGTCTATCCCATGAAATCCAATTACAACACTCTGAAGTGTGACTATGATATGACAACAGAGTGTTGAATGATTTTCCAACACAGTGAATTTTGGGCCATTAATTCAAGGATAGCTTTTTTGACTCATTGTCAAATGTAATAACTAGCAGCAGACTTTGGGCATGACTTCTTTCAGATATAGTAGCAATTCATTGCGTAACCACTATTTTTCTCTATACTGTTCATTAGAGTATCTAAAGCATGTATCTCATTGTTGCAGTCCAACGAGATGGGTTGCAAAAATTTAACCATAGCATGCAGACAATCAAGTAAGGCAGTCACAAATATGAAAAAATAGAAATACCAACCCCCTGCATTCAGCCAAATAAGCACACAGGCAGAAGACTGGAGGTCTAACGAGTAGCAACCTGCCAAAGTGGCTTTGGGTGGGAAGAAAGAGTTATTCAGATGCAGCTTCTGTTTGATCACTAGGGCAGACTGTACAAATGCACTGTACCTGCTGAGCACACACCAACTCAATGAAACCTGATGCTCTTTGACTGGGAATATGTTTAGCGATAAACAGACTTGCTGTGCTGCTGGCTGCACCAATAAAAATAACCGCTGGAAGGAGAAAATAAGACCATTTTCTGCCTTTTGCTTTCACTCAGGTGCGGAGAAGCAGACTAAATAACAGTGTGATTTATCCAGAGTGTCTTGGCAGGCACATGGTGTCAAATAAACGCCTGTAATGAAACGGCAACAGATGTGAAATGCTGTGGGGAGAAATGACGCAGGATAGACGTCCTGTGAAGCAAATAATTCGCCATAAACTGCCGCAGCAGTGTGATGAAAACAAAAGCCTTGGTGGTATATTAAGACCCAAAAAGCACAACAAACTGAGAATAACTCAATCAAAAATCTATCAAAACAAGAATTGTATGAAAAGGCAGGCAATAAAGTTTCTTTTTTGCATTAAATTGCTATGCTAACTCTCATTCAAGCAGACAGTGCATGTGAAGTACATGCAAAGGTGCAAGTCCCTTAAATCAGGCGTTAAAAAAAGCCTTACACAGAACAAGGCGCCGCTTGTAATTCAATTGGGACGATGAAGAATGGACAGAAATCTTCATAATTCTGTCAAAGCACCGATACGCTTGACTGGTGAGTGGGGCCAGAGGTTGGCCCCGTTTTGAGTGACAGATGGGCTCAGCCAACCAGAGCACTAACCAGTGCCATCACACTGACCCCTGAACACATTCACACCCACATCCTGACAGGCCTGACAGGCACACACATCAGCGATGCATAGCTTTTAACATTTACATGCCAGCAAGGCAACTGGTAAAAATAAGTGCTACTTTATAAAAAAAAAAAAAGTATACACATCCTTAAATCTTATTCACATTTTGTTACAATGCCAGAGAAAAATGTTGACATATTTTAACTTTGATTCACTTGACAGACCAGCACAAAGCAGTGCGTATCTGTAGAATGAAAGAAAAGAATTTGCAATTTCGAGTGTCGCGCAATTTGTATTCAGCCCTTCTGGTCAAAATTCTGTAGAATCACCTTGTATTAAAACGGCAATAAGTCATACATGTATCTTCTATATATAAGAAGCACAGAGCATGTTTCTACCAGATTTGCACATCTAAAATTTTTAATTAATGTAAGGTCAGTAAAAAGTTTGGAAACGGTCTGAACAGTAATGTCTAAATCTTGCCACAGATTCTCAGTTGTATTTAGGTCTGGACTTAACCTGGGCCATTATAACACATGAATGTGCTGTGAAAAAGACTTTCATTAAGCAACTAAGTGTATATTTTGGATCAAGTTTTCTGCTGCTTCCAACAGGGTTTTGATGCTGCAACTGTCATGAGTTACTGTGGGGTATTTGGGGATGAAGTGTTTTGCATAAAATGCTAATTTTGGTCTCAACTTACCAGAACACCTTCTCATATTTACCTATATGGTTTGCGGCAAACTCCTATTTTCTGGTGATTGTTATTATTTTCTAATCTAACTCCGCTTTAAACGTCTCCACAACCTTCGTCTCTCTGACATGTCTGCTGTCTTATTTGGTCTTCATGATGTCGTTTATTCACTGGTGTTCTCTAACAAATCTTCACAGAACAGATGCATGTATTACTAAGGCAAAACTATACTCATTTATAATTAATATTTATTAGGATAAACCTCACACTTCCTTATAAGTCCATGCAGAGAAGCAAGGTGAAAAAGCAATATACCTCTAAGATTGAGTGACTTCTATATTTAGTTGGATCACTGTATATAGCAGTATTATAAGTCATACTAGGGTGACGTTCAAACTCATAATTTGCAAAAAAAGACATTTGATCCTCATTTTTTTCACTTCACAATTATGTACTACATTGCATGTTTCTCTAATTAAATTTCAAGAAAATGCAATTAAGTTTGAGATGACAACATATGGAAAAAAGTCAGACGTGTGATTGCTTTTGCAAGACACTAAGATTTTTTTTAAAGGAACAAATTTCCTTCTGAGCTGCCAGAAATTGAAACAGGGCATGGAAAGCACAAAAGAATCTGGCATTATACTGGCAAGGGAAGATGTTTAGAGAGACAGAGATGGACAGATAGGCATGAAGAAAGATAGAGGACGGGTGTTACATACTGAGATACTTAAAGGAAGAGATAAGGCGATGTTTCGCACGATAAAGACAGAGAGGGAGAGACGGATAAAGACATCGAAGCAAAAAGATTTGTGGAGAGAACAGAGCAACACAGATGAGATATAAAAGATGAGTTTTGGATGAAGAAAATAGATCACAATACAGTGATAAGCAACCGAGGAACAGTTCTATATCATATTCACTCATTTCTATATTGAATTGAAAAAAAAAATACACGTAGCTGGTTACAAATTTATCTTTTTCCACAACTTTTGCCATGATTCAATGCAACAAATTACTTTAAATACTTCTATCCAAGCACATGTAAAGCAAGCCGCATTAAAACAAATCAAGTTGCAGACAGGCAGCATCTGAAACGGAGGCTTTTTCTCTCCATATTTAAAATTTCCAGCAGCTGATGAATCCGAGCGCAGACTTAACAGCAGATATCAAAGAGAACGTTTCAGTAAAGGGAACGCAGCAGGTGAAAGGTAAGACAGGAGTGGCAGTGTTGACAGATGTGTCAGTCATGAGAATGGAAAAGTGTACCACTATCAAAATAACTCCTGACAACAGTGGCAGCTGGCTCACCTTTTTTCTCTCTAAAGCTTCTTCTCTGCAAGAGGTTGAGGCATTTAAATAACACAAAAGTGACAATTTTTAGTTGACCTGCGTGTTTGCTGTTCTCTCGCTGTGTCACATGTAACGCCTAAAAGATTCTGACTGTGGAAAAAAAAGGGGAAATTTTAAAAAGCCGTAGATATTGACAGAGGTATTGTGTAAGTAAACAGTAAATTGAGAATCGCATAATTTCTGCAAATAAACAACACTTCTATAAAATGTAGAAATTTTATACGTATTAACTATGCATTTATTGTTATTACAATAAACGTGTAAGTGCTTGTTAACAGGAATAAAAATGTTGTGTTTGTGTTTTGTTGGTGGAAAAGGTTTCATCAAAGGGAATGCGCCAAACCACAACCGCTTATAACAGAATAACAGCAAAGGATGGTCATGAATTTTAAACTATTTTAACATATTATAAGGTAAAAATAGACACCAGATAGTAAAAATTATACACAGAGAATATTCAGGTCACAGACCAAGACTGTACAGACTGTGGGTGGCCGTTTGTGCCTCTAAAAAATGTAATTGACTTGTTTTTCCAAAGATATTATTGCAGACCTGTTCCAGCTCACAGCCTCTTTACAGCATTAACAAAAGATTCAATTTGTTTGCAATGGCAATAAAAAGTTACCTTAACATGTCTCAAGTTATTTTTTAATATATATATTTCAAAATAATATCTTTTTAATAAAAGATTTGAAATAAGCAGCAACGAATAAAAATCTTTATTTTGTTGAACATTTGGGTGCTGCTTTCATTTGGGTGAGAAAAAGAAAATTAAACAACTAAAAACAGATTCCGTAGTTTTTTGGTACTACGTGGTGATGAGATCATTGCGTCACAGCCAAAACCCTGCACACATATAAATTGTAAACGAAGGTGAGTCCCATAATGACACGTAAAGTGCCAGGGGACAGGGTCAGCTTCAACAGGCTCATGATTAAACATAAGGAAGAGAAATAAGGGATGCATCATTGTTCTTGTCATCCCCTCGTATCTCTTCCCCCAAGGTGAAGGCGATTCCCCGTCCCTCTCTGTCTTTCATCTCTCTCACCTCCCCCACTTCCCCTTCTCATACATCGGAGGCCCTTGGCACCATCAGGATTGAGCTGCCCTTGGATGAGTGAAGGAGTGAGGGACAGGAGGAGCGATGTGCAGCACACTGAATCCCGACATGCGAGCCACCTAGAAGACGGCCTACTCTCTGAGGCCAAAGCTTAATAAACAGGCACCACTTCCAGATAACGGCAAGGCGAGAAATAAAAGCTTGCGCATGCAATCGTAGACAATTTACTTTTTTTATATGAAGAACAGTGTGCTTCATATACTGAAGCACACTGTTTCAGTATGTGTGTTTCATTTATTCTCATTTATTCTCAAATGAAAACACACGGTCGCCTATTCAGCAATCGTGACTTATTGACATTTTGATAACATCAAATAAGACAGACAGAGCAAGAGTGAGCTGATACCGTGGCTGTAAACTGACACAAAGACATATCTGATACCTACATGTACTTTATTTTCATTGTAGATTACTATTCTGAACCCTGAAAAACAAGCTTTCCCTTCTCTTATTCTCAGTTTCTTCTGCATAAGCTAATGAAACAAAAAGCAGCTTCTTGTTGCTGCTGTTTCAGACTGAGCCATGATGGAAACATTTGCAGAAGCAGAAAAGGTTAATGTGATCGGTTGTGTGTGTGTGCATGCATGCGTGCGTGTGTGCGTATGTGTGTGTGCATGTGTGTGTGTAAAAAGCCATTTATTTTAGTTTTTTCTTTATTTTTGTGAGTGGCTCTGGGCTCTGCGCCACCAGCTCTAAATGTTTTTCCCCTACTAAACTCCTGACCCCAATCTGAGGCCAAGCAAGACAGCAGAAAGAGAGGAAATGGTGAAAGAAAGGCAACAGGGTGGAAAAAAAAGGCAAATGTGATTCGGTGACGGGGTCAAAAATGGCTGCGGAGGAGAAAAAAAAAGAGTGGGTGACATGAAAGTGGTCCAGCTGTCGATACAAATAACCAATCACTTAAGATGTCTAAACAAGTCATTTCTCAGCATTCACAGCAGACATTTCATACAGGAACCTAAAGCAAACCACATTCACTCTTGACAGATAGAAAATAATCATTATCAAGAATAGAGGGCTTGCGATCCATGTAAACATCACAATGGAGCACTAAAACATCTATCAGATCAATCATTTCTGCACGCTGCAGCTCGACTCATTTTTTTCTTTATCGCTTGCTGTGATGACAAGCGTGTGTAGGAGTCATGTCAATTACACCTAAGCAGGGAAAAAAGAAGAGGGGAGGGAGTTGTAGCGAACTTTTTCACCATCAGTGGCCAGTGTCAATTCAGGAGATTATGTTTGCATTTTAGGTCTCCTGCCGTGAAACCGTCTCCGGATGGACGCTGATGTGATGAGGCGCTGCCGTTTGGACCGAAAGTGACCTATGAACTGTTACTGTGAACTGTGAAATAGATGGAACAGGGGCAAGTGATAAACAGGAAAGTATGGACAGTTCTTAAAACTGGACCATTTTTTTTGGAAGGGAAATATTATTTTGCAGTGATTTCCTACATGGCTGATTTTCAGCCTGATAGATCAGTGAAGAGGTTGCACTGACATCACATTTCTTGGATCTATGTAATGTTACTGTATGCGGAATGAAACAGAGAGCAAGCACTAGAGATTTAAGAAGTTATTTGGAAAAAAAAACTTATAAGACATGTAGAGATGACTAAATAACATTCCTTATACTCATGCATTCACTCTGTGTCCTTTGTTGAAGATTCATTCCTTTTGCCAGGGTTGGTGGCTGAAACAGCAGAGGATCCTCCCTGCTTTATGATTAATTCAGCTGATAACTATTTGACCACCTGGGGAGACTCCTGAACCGCAAACAAAGCGCTTAACTTTTAGTTCATAACCGTCAGGCGATCTTTAAGAATGGCGAGAAAATGAAACGGAAGAGGATGCCACAGCAAAATGTAAAATCTCTGTTCTAAAACAGTAACAGACTGTAATTGTACCCCCTCTGATCCAATATATCCACAAAGCATGCATTGGAGTTTGATCAGATTCTACTGAGCCCAGAAAGTAAACCAATAAAACGGGCAAAAGTCTGATGTTAACAATACACAAATGCAATTTGCTTTTGCGAAGGCGAAGATTATGGAGAAAATAGATTTACTTAGTGATTTTTTCCAAGGTGGAATAAGTATGTGAGATGTTGGGTTTTATTATGTCTGGTGTTAAACTGAAAAAAAGTAAAAGTAATGCTTATCCCTTTTTCCACAAGCTAGTCCATAAAGAAATAAATGAATGTAAGATTCACTCAGTGGTTTAATCTTGACAACACCATCCCAGCCCATCTCTGCTCTCTCTGATCTGTTTATAAATGCAGAGGTTCTGTGTCCGTGAAATACAAATGAACAAGCTGAGATGCCAGATCCCCCTTGACCTAAGTAAGAAAAAAAAAATCTATTTCTAATCTGGATGTAAACTGAGAAGAATTCTCAGCGAGCCAATTAGAGCAGCGACTAATCCCCTTCTAACTCAGTAAAGATGCAAAGCATCCTTTTTTTTCCCCTCAGCTCTCTTCTTTGCTCCCTTCGTTTCGCTCCACTTTCATCTCTCGGTGCTTTTATCTTATCAAACAGGCACGTATAGGGCACCGCAAACACAAAGAGCTGAGTTCTGATCTTTGAAAAATACACAGCTTTTGACGTTTTGCATCTCTTACCTAAATTCAACCCAAAATTACATTAAATTCAAACCTAAAATCAGCTCTAAAAATTAAGATAGCAGCTATGGAACCTAATGCATCAAGAATATACACTAGCAGCAATTGTACAATATCTGCTACAATGAATACAATCCATGTCTAACTTACTCTAATATTTTGCTCTAGTTGTGATGAGGGAACAAGCAATTTATTAATCCACGTGTTTGAGTGTTTTGTCATTCTCTTTATGTATATGGTAGCCCTATGCTTTATAATTGATGGCATCACTTAAACTAGTAGATGAATGATGGTTGGGGGTGGGGCTGCGGGGGGGTCTTCCCTTTTTTTCCAGATAATGGCTGCAGTGAAATGGCTCTATATTGTGTTTGATTGGCTGAGGGCCACCTTAAAGCAATAAAGTAATAAAAGTTACAAATGAGAGCCAGCTATTAGAGTCATTGACGTGCGTAAGGCTAGCTTGCTAATTAATTGATCATGAAACTTCATCTATTCTGCAGTGAGAGAGGAACCTTCGATTCATCAGCATTTCACCATCCTTTTTTCTCTTACCTTGTTGTCTTATCGCACAAATTGGTTCATCTGATTTCACCTAAACCTCTGTTTAGTTGGTGTGTACCATGCGAGGTAGAATGAGTTGTAGTGCTTAAGAGGGCACAAGAAAGAAAGGGTGTCAAAAGAGGTGCGAGCCGAGGCTGGAGCGGTCCACTTTGCAGCCTCTTTGCCTCTTCTGTCTCCATCTTTCCTGGCAGAGAAGCTGATTTATCTGGGCTTCCCAGTCATCCGTCTGAGCGAGCAATGCGGGCTGCATTAACCCCAGAGGCAACCCTACCACCCAGGCCCCCTAAGTGCTTCAAAGTCCCCCCCGCCATTCAAGCAACGTTATAAATTGACAATCCAGCTCTTTAAGCTCAATAGCCCACAAGATGAGGTCTGGTCACACAAGGAGTTTCAACGCCTTTTGTTCAACGATAACCATAGTGTGAGTTTGCATCCTTCTCGCATTGGTTGCAATGTTACGCAAATTGGGATCCTTGATAAAGACGTGAAAAATCTTCCGTACTAACCAAGTGTCATTTTCTTTTATCTTTCCTTTTCAGAAAAAGCATTTAGAGAAATAAGCTTTGGTGGTGTCACATTTGCAGAACCTTGCAAAATTGTATTTTATAAATTTTATCACAACTGTTTGGGGTGGAATATTTATTTCTTTTCTGTAGCGTTTCATTCCCCACTGAGCAAATGTGTATACAAATGAAAATTTGGATTTTTCCCCATTTTTTTCTGTGTGAAATCTTGCTACTACTACTACTTGCTACTAAAGCGTTCTCACTAATAAAAATAATACCATCGTAAACCATAACATCCTTGTGTCTACATCTGTTTCAGGGAGTTGAGCTGAACATTTGAGACACTGTAACTGGTCTGGGAAGGGCCCACTGGTTTAAGAATATTATTCTAGTTCCCTTAAAGTTGTGTTACATGCAAATTCTAAATTCTAAATTGCAGCTTTTACTTTTAAAGATGTTAATCGTCTGATTTTACTGGTAATACTGAAGCAACAGACACTCAGTGAAGGTGGAAAATTAAGAAGAATTAATATATTCCCCCAATTTCCTTATAAGTATTGTCTTTGTTCTTTCTTTCTTTATTTCTATTGTCAGTGTACTGAAGGAGAAGCAGAAATACAGCATTACCATTAAAAGATAACATAGTGCATGATTGCAGTCCTCTAATCCATGAACAATTATAACAGCAGTTATGCCCTCAATTCAGATTGGCCCAGATCTCAATCACTCTAATTAAGCACCTGTGGAGAAAATACTGAATATTTGCCAAAGAATTGATGCTGTTGCTACCTGCGTCTGTTCAGGTGAAGGCAGCTCACCTTTCAGCACTTCTGATTTTAATAAAATGTTAATTAAGAGTTCCAGACAGACTAGAGAAACCTAAGCTTTGCAGCCATTTTCTAATTCTTAGATGGTTAAGAGTCAAATTTCTGAACCGACTATGACAGCAAAAGACTAAAAATATATTTTCTTACGTTTACTACATTTCGATTACAAAGCAGTGCAATTTGTGACAGGTCTTTTTTTTTCTCTCTACAAGAGATGCATTTATATTGTAGGAAAACACAAAGGTGTTATGCATAAAAGACAGTTTGTGTTACTATACCGCTACGTGAGATATATAATTAACGTTGCTGTTGAACCATTCAATTTACACCAAAGCTACTTCACACAGAGTGTCTGTGGCTATTTATGTAAAGAAATAAAAAGCACAGTTGATGGTTGCCTCACATTTGCTCATACTTTCATGCAAAACATCTGAAGCAGTCAAAGATGTTTTGACACGTGAAGTGAATAAAAAGGAAGAAGAGCCATCTTTCAATACTTATTGTTCAGGAATGTACACAGCTGCTGGCCAGCTGAAAAGAAAACAGACGCGAACCAGTTGTGCATAACATTATGACCACTGATAATCACATCTCATTTAGACATCTCTATTGACAAAGGAGTTCCCAAAATTTTGCTCAAAGATCATTGTGAGATATGGGGAAATGTGGAGAAAAACTAGTGATAAGCAAATCCGTTTTATGTTTTGCCTTCAAAAGAAATGACGGTAAACATTTGTTTGTTAGTGGCAGTGAACCACGCTAAGTTTGGATTGTAAAGCATAAAATGTGATGTTGCTTAAATAAAAATTCATTAAGCTTGATTTAAATGGACTATTATTGTATTTTTTATTATTTTCTGAACACATTTCTTCAAAAAATAAATGAAAAATGAATAAACACAACCAAATAAACTGAATTTCATATCCAACAAGACAATAGTGTCAGAACTGCTGAACAAAAACACAAATACTTTACATTACAGTCATTTTGCAGCTTAGTGTTCTCAGTGAGCTGTTTAAACTTAATTTGTTGGACTTTTGCAGAAATGTTATTTTCTGTTTCTTCAAAATTCTTCTTTTTTTAAAATTTTTGCATTTGCAAACTCCCATGTTTTAATCAAAACAGATAAATAAATATGATATGGCTAATTACTAAACTTTCAACATCTCACTAAAAATGTTTGAAAAGTTAACTGCCTATATCTATAAGTATGTTTATGATCAAATTAAACAGCATCTGTGCTACATTTGAAATTTGGTCCCAATAACAGTGCAAAATGAATAGTGTAAAAAGACCAGCTGCCTTAATAATATGAATATGACTCACATGCCATGTGCGCCACACTTTTGTTCAGCTGCTACTGCATTTACACAACTGCTGCTGGAAATCACAGCAATTACCAAAAAATATCTAGATTAAATCATGCAAACACTTTGTCTGTGCTGATGACTCAATAAACTCAACATGCTAGGTTTTAGAAAAAGTGGCACCACTTCATGGGAAATGAAATTTAACTTCTCTTGATCTTTAAACATGGAACAAATGACATGGGGTAAGTTCCAGCTAAAGTAATGCACCCAGTCCTGCCACTGTTGGAAACTCTGACACACTTGATCCAATACACAAGCTATCTAAACCAGGCCCACATCACAAGCGGCACATACTTCAAAGTCATGACAGGACTCGATGTTCCACAAAACGGATGTTGCAAAACTGGAAGGACAAAACAGAGAGTCTGATGCTTTCACCAAGCATGCAAATGCACAAAAAATTGCAAATAATTTACAGTTTCAACATGCGTAGATCACCTGCAAATGTTCTTTTTCTGTCCTCCCACTGGTCAGATGTCTTACTTGAAAAAAAAAGTTGATGCACATATTCTTTTTTGATTACTTTTAGACCAATAAATATTTGTCAAAACAAAAATAATTTGATTTAAGCTACACAAAGCCATGTAGGATGCTGGTTTCTTTGTTGGTCTTCTAGGTGTGTGTAGTGAACAAGTGGCAGGTCAGCTGCATTTCCACTTGACTTTAAATGCTTGGCTCCTATTAAGTTGGCCCAGCATGTAAGGAACAAACATCCAACACGGGTAATGGTTTCTGCCTGATTGGTTGACACATTCGCCCTCCTCCTCCTTCTCCAAGCACGCATGTACACACACGCGCGCACACACACGCACACACACACGCACACGCACCTTCCCTCTTCTTGTTCTCCCTCTCAACTATTTCCCAGGATATCTTTCTTCTCGGTGTTCTCTCACTCCCCCATCCCCTCCCTTCCCTTTCACATCAAACACTAATGTTTCCTTCAAATGCCTTTTCCTCTCTGTCTGCCAACGCTGACATCACAGGAAATTACGCTCAGAATTGGCAGCACTTTTTTTCCCATTTCAGCTGCATTCCAGTTTCCCACACTTTTCTCATGTGACCTGACATTCCCCAAAACACCTGCCTCCCTAATCAACTGTCTTGATGTTATTTTTTTTATTACTTGTATCCAACAGATTTTAACTGTAGTTCTGATGATGTCACACAGCAAAAATTATGTTTCACAAGCACATAATGTCTGTCAAGAACTGTTTGAGTTAATATGCAGGTTTAGTGATGTCATTTATTTATTGATGTGAAAATATGTAGAGGTCTGCGATCTACATTGATTAAGTATTCTTTCATCTCCTGCAGCTTCAGTGATAGTAGAAATGCACAAAAAAATCAGATGGTGATCAGAGTCAACTATTAATGAACGGATTAGTGAACTGATACTTAGGCACTACCAGGTCTTGCTAACTTCACTCTTTGACATGGATGCTGTTCCTCAGAGAAAAACACTCAGGTCACACAGAAGGAAAATCGTCGAAGGAATGGCTTCTATTCAGAGGAAGTCGAGCTCTGAATGGTTGAAAAAAAAGATGATTTTGGAGTGGTCAAGTTTAAGTCTGTATTTAAACCCAGCTTGCTGTGGCATAACCTTAGACAGCCTATTCATGCTGGAAAACCCCCTGCAAAGAAAAGTGGGCCACAATTCCTCTTCCTAAAACTTTTCACAGTGCTGCACAATTAGGCAGAGAGTAATCAGAGACCTTTTAAAAAACGGTTATCTCCTGATGGTAAACTTGGTGGTTTACCATCAGATTGACCTGGTAATGTTGCATACATACTTGGCCCTACTTACCGGTCAAAGTATGTACTTAATTAAGTTCAATGACAAGGTGGCGTTGGGGACATTTATGTTATCAAAGAATGAGAGTCTGTTCCAATAACTAGAGAAAGATTAATCTTTGTCTTTATTTTTTATTTGAAGGCAAAAGAGTTTGAAGGCCCATCTCACTGAACAGTCAGTAGAAGAGCCACAAAAAACACACCCCAAGTCTGAACTTATCTTTGTTACCAGGTGGACAACAGAGTCACATCTTTATCCAATGTCATGCAACTGCCCCTCGCCTCATTGGAGGGAACGATTTTAGTGAAGACAGTTTGTTGGAAACCCACAGGCAGGAAATGAGAGCTGACAAGGATTCCAACAGAAACTTCTTGTTCTTCTTTATCAGTCACTCATAGCTGCAGGCTCTCTAATACTTACGAACATTTAAGAAAAACATTCATTTACACAAAACACTATCAATCCTTATTTAGATAAGATTAAAATGAAATAGTTAAAATTACATTTTCTAATACAGAGGTAGGAAGGAGTTGGTCAGATAACCAAACTATGATCCTCAGTGGTCAAGACTCAATCCCTGTCTATATAAAACACCCTGAGAGGCGTGACTAGAAGGCAGAAATCAGGTCTTCACACATTTAAATAACCCTGGTGAAAGAAATATTACCAAGCACAGCTTATTTTAAATAAATTAGGCTTAATTTTTGCATGATTCAACCATAGCACTGAAAGGCAGTAAAATAGGACCTTTTGTTCCACTGTTAAAGCCCCTACACACACTCAGACGCTCTGTCCCAGGGAAATCACAGACAAATACGCTTGCCTTTGTTGACGTCACGTTGCTTGGCAACAACTCAGCATGCCTGTCTACGACAAGCCGGGGTCTCAGCCCTGAAGTGTGATGCATCACGGGGGATACTGTGTGCTGTGCCTTACATCACCCACAATTCCCCTTGCTGATACAGCTGCAGCCAGGATCGGCATTTGCAGCTGATCTTGGAAAAGTTTCACAACATCCACGCCTGGGAAAGAAGGCGACTGTTCCTCTTTCAGATTCAGCTGCGGCCGTGTTTGTCCAAACTGCATTTCAGCGCGTCTTTTGGCAAGTAATTAACAGTCACTTCAGGTGCTGACATGCTGCGCTTTCCGCAGCACACGGTATTTTGGAACATTCATTTCCCGGACCTCTCCTCTGCTGCCTGATCAGACCCCTGACCGCTTTTTCTGTAGGTGAGGCTCATTACGCTCATCTGAGAGGTTGGAATTAAACCTCCTCCTCCGAACTCATTACCGTGAGCTAGATTTCACCGGCTTCAGATAGGCAATGCGGTGGTGCTGCTTTTAAAGCCAGAGCCAGATAATTAGAAACTTTAGAAGCACAGTTCCCATGGCTATAGCCAGAGTGAACAACTAATTCTATTTGAACTAATTACATTCCATAACGCTATGCAGTGATTGCTACCCCGACCACAGCCTCCCCTATGAAATACGCCAGAGGATTTCATCACAAAATAGTACCAGGGATGTATTTTCTTGTGTATGTCTGACTGATTGCACTGTCTTTGTGCAGTGGTATTACTCTCAGAGCACAGCGTGTCTTCACATATACACCCCCGCCCGCTCCCAACTGTGTGTATTTCATAACGCGAAACCCCTTATTGAGCTCAGTAATGATCATTTTGGGAGCGTGTTGTCATCACAAAAATGCGTCAGAGGGGGTTTTGGACCTAAAGCAATGAAGTCTGATATTTGAAGTGACTGAGTTGGGACTGCATTAAAGTCACCTACCAAAACAGGCGCTTCAACACAGAAGGAATTGACTAAAACACTATATCTGAAAGATCCATTTGCAGGGGAACCAGCTCAGTTCAAAGGGATAGATTTTTTTTAAAGTGAGATTATATAAACTGCTATAGGTAGTTGATATCTTCCAAACGTTCTGAGAGAGTCCCTTTCGGTCTTGGACCCACTCAGACTAACCGTCAGCCTCAGCCATACCAACAAATCTGAATTAGATCTAAATAAATATACCAAAAGTCATAATTTACACATACTTTATTAACTGCTTATAACCCTATTTAAACAAAATCTCCTTTTAAAAGTTTTGACCCATCACTTTTGGAAACTAAAAGGGAAAAATTGTTTTTAGTTGTTCATATTTATTGGTTTTGTATCTGACAACGCTTTCCTTAGAAAAATCCTGTGCGAATCACGTTTGTGTCAATTGTGTAAAGCAAGTCTTTCCTGCTGCATGTTTCCAGATGTCTGCATACATTTTACACAAAACAGGAAGTCTGGGAGTTGATATGATTTTCTCTCTTTCTGTTTGTGTAGCTTTGCTATGTGTGGAAGCTCAGCTCAGTCACCCCAGTGAGAAGCCTTCACGTCCAGACTAACTGACCCAGGCAGACTAAATATAGCAGCCAAATATGACAGGGGGAACAGCATAAGCTACCCCCTCCCTCTCACCTCCCCAAAAAAACACTGTTGAAGATATGTTTTCATCCACACACAGACACAGAGACACAACTTCAGTCTCTGCCACAATCGAGTCACACAAATTCATCTCAACCACACAACCAATTACCTTACAGTGGAAATTTGATTTTCTTAAGACTGTAAAGCAGACACAGGCACCATTGTCTTATAGGTCTATTGTGTTGCAAAAAGAGACAATGATATGGGCCACCATGCATGTTAAACAGCTAAGTCTGTGTAAATACAGATTCAAGCGCAAGTATACAGAAATGTATTCAATGGAAAACCAGAGTAAAGTCTGAACACGCTTCAATGCATCTGCAGCCAGGTGAACCATCAAACTCAGCAAGCCCAGCAAGGAGTTTCACAGGAATTAAGCAAACAACAGGAGAAACATGGCAGCAGTCCAAGATGTGAGACATGGCTGGTCTTTAAGAATAGCTTTTTTTTTAAACGTTGATCCTCAAGACCCACTGACCATTGTGTTTCAGATGAAGCACTGCTCCCACAAACCTGATTCAAATGATAGCGTTAGCGACTGCATGTCATCAAGTGATGCAGAACCCCGATAATCACCAAGTTATTCTGGTCAGGTGTCTGGCAGCAGGGAAACACATAAACCACGAAGGACAGTGGACCATCAGGATCAGGGCCATGAAACGGTTTGAGACAACAACTCCAAATAACAAACCATCCATCCATTTTCTTTACACCCTTGTCCCTTAGTGGGGTCAAGGGGGGCGAGGGGGGTTCCGGGCTAACGTTCCGGCCAAGATGCGGGGTCACCCTGGACAGGTCACCAGTCTGTCGCAGACTCCGAATAACAAAAGGTGAAAATCCAAACCATAAACTAAATGTCCAAACATGGCATGGAACATGAGGAACAATAACTGAAACCACAAAACAACAATGAAAAAAGAAAATTTTCAGCATATTAACACAAACAAAAGTAGTGTAACCTAATCAAATTCTTGATTGGGAACAGAAATGCAACATTTACACACATTGCTGCTAACATGAATACTGCATGTAGCAAAAGGTTATCTTAATACATAGATTAAGAAAACAGGGAGAGTTTTTATGACATTTATGAAAACTCTCCCTGTTTTTTTTCCAAAGAACATTAGACTTTTATGTGGTTCTGCTCTTCATAGACAAACAAACCAACATTACCTGGTCAATTCGTCGGGCCATTTAAAGCAGCAAGCCCTAATAGTAGTAATGTGTGGCACTCTTTTAATACTCACACAATGCGGTAGCCTTAAGCCAGATGGCCAGAAGAGTGTGGGAGCGCTTGAGGAACGACCAGCCTCTTTACTATGCACTTTTTGTACCAAAAGAAAAGTCTGGCATCTCATTTAAAGGACTTTAAACTAAGGCAACATAACATAACTTTCTTAAAACCTTCCTTCACCTTAAAATAAGTAATCAGCCTAAAGCACGCAATGCAAAATTGAAGCCTTTGGGCTGTGTTGACATACCTGCTGTTGAGGGTATTGCATGCCACTCATGCTCATTTGGCTCCTCCCCTGCATGCTCATTGGATATCGATGTGAAGGAGGTGATGCGTAGGGTTGGCTTGAGGGGTAACTTCCGGCGCCTGGCTGTTGAGGAGTGGAGTACGGATTGTTGGTCATTCCATACATCTGTGAGCGCTTCATAGCCATGAAATCCATGGAGGGAACCTGTGGAGGGAAAGAAAAGGGATTTATTTGCATCAGCATTGTTATTTGTTCATCGTTGTCCACGGACCGGATGAAGGACTGCTTCAAGTATTGGAATGCCAAAAAAAGCCCACTTAGCAAAGCTCACTCCATCCAGAAACCAATTATTTCCACACAAACTTCATAGGATGAATTTACATTAATATTTAAAGATAACAAAACCTTTATCTAAAACTGCTTTAAATGCTGTTTAAAGTAACTGGCAGCAAAAAGAATAACTATATAGCTCCCGTCACAAATGCCATAAAACAGTTTATAGTCGACTAGCAGAAGTACTTATTTATTTATTTACTTTATATAATATTCCGTTCTTTCCTTTTGTAAGACAAATCAATCCCTACATTTCAAGGCAACCAGATCCACCAAATTATTTGCCCAAGTCGAATGAATCGGGTTATAAAATATGATAAAAGGTTATATAATAAAGATTTCTATAAAAACTACACAAAAATGTCTAGAACAATCATTGAGCTAAAATGTGAAAATATGTATAAGTTTTAATCTTACTAAGAAAGCAAAGAATATGCTCTTATAAATAAATAAACTCAACAAAAGGGTTATGCAGGATACAGACTATTTTTTGTTTTTTCTTACAACTGAAACATTTTATGCTTATAAATTGGAGTCTGGTAATTGAGGTAACCAAGCAGTCAATACCGGCTTCAAAAAGCACATTGATGGAGCCGGGTTTCTTATTATAAGAAGCCTCCCCCCAAAAAAATAAATAAAAAAAAGAAATTCAAAGAGAAGAAAGAAAATATTTCCAGGGCTTTTTTATCCCATCGTATAGCAAGTATCTCAGTGAAGTTTTAAGGGTTTGTTTGGGGTCTCAATAAGCCACTGGAAAATTCCTGTACAGTGCATCGGGCTAATGCTAATCCGCCACCAGTAGTTTGTCAGTCTGCAGGGAAGATAAAGTGACATTCCTCTGCCTTTCCTTTCTCCTTTCATGCTCTCTTCCTTTTGTCTCTGCCATGTAGGATCATGAGTGATTTATGACATTTTGCTCCCACTGTTTCTTATACACACTTTCACTTCTCTTCTCTTTCTCTGTAACTAACTGCCTTCTCTTCCTCCAGCACCACTGCCACCCTCCTCCTCCTCTTCGTCCTCCTCCTCTGGTTCCTCTCCTCTCCCCGACTCAATATCACCTTGTCTACCGTAGAGGAGAAATTGCAGCTGCCTCATATTGCCAGGCTAATATCAAGAAGACATGTCAGGGGAAGGGAGCACTTTATACAACTGGTTACGAGTAGATGTCCAAGGTGCTTCACTTTTTAAAAAGGGTTTTGCTTACTGAGGCATGTGCATGGGATAGTTTGGACTATTTCACAAAGTGCAGAGTGGATGGAGAAAGAGAAACTGATTTAGAAATAGAGAGAGTCAGGATAGTGAGAAAATTGGTGTAAGAAAGCTAGAGAGAGAGGCATGAGTGTTCATGAGTGTCTGAAATTATTTCACAGCATGGAGGTGTATGAGCGGGTGTAAGGAGGGTTATCCTGTCATGGTTCACATAATCAGGACTTCAGTAGTTAAATGTGACATTTAATTAGTTGCTGGTACATGGTTCTGGTTGAAATCATAAGGTGCACCTCTTTCTGATTCATCCTTATTCTCACGCGAAGCTATTAATAAGGGAATTATTCACAGCTTTGCTCAGTGAAACTGGTACCAGGTCTGGCGATTGCTTAGCACCAGTTTCTCTTTGTTTCTACCACCAAAAGATAAAGAACAGGTGCTGCAGTGGTGCAGCGTTAACCCTTTCATTAATCAGCTTTAAGTACTGTTGCTTAAGGTCATCTTAATTCATGAGATCACATAACTGCCCATTTTAGCTAAGCATTACAACGAGAAGCTTTAATGTTAATGAGAAGTTGAATTTGTTATCACAGGTAAGACTATGAAACTAGGTCAGTGCATCATATACGCCTCTATTCAAACTCTTCATTTTAACACTGACACACTGTCAGGAGTTTTTGCACAAGTCTTGCTTAAATAAAGCTTTATAGTTCTTGTTTGAGTAATGTAATTTGGTGCTAGCAATTAGTTAAATATAGTGGTTGAAAAAACTGCAAACAATTCCAAGTTTTAAGAAGATTTTTTTCCTTCTTTTATTCTTTCCTGAGTGAATTATGGTCTGTAAAATATGGTAAATCCCACAGGTCATCCAACTATGACAAGCTCAGCCCAGGCGTGGTGTCATTCCCACAACCGACTTCCAACATTCAAGACAAACTAAACAAAGTATAAGTTAAAGATTGGCTTTTGCAACTATCCTTTTTCAGGACTGAAAACACTTTATGGAAAGGATAAAAAATGGATGTTATAATAAAAATAGTGCAACATATAAAATACATAATTTAAAAAAAATCTCTCACAAAATTATTGACCACGCTGAAGTAAAGCGCACAATAGAGTAATTTTTGCTCTAATTTCAAGAAAGGAAAAACCCTTTTCTCATTTCTTATATAAAAGTGTCATGCCAACATTTTAAACAATGGTTGAAGTTCAACTTGTCTGTTTCCACTTATCCAGAGAAATCATCATGTTACTCATATTTTCTTGTTAAGCTTTAGTTGGACACTAGAAAGGAATAATAAACAAAAAGTTAACTCAATTTCAGGAGCACCAAAATAGAGATAGCCCTCAAGTCCGATTGGAAAAACATTAAAAATTAACCAAACACAAAAGAGGTGATTCATTTTTTAAAATATTTTTTTAGAGGAATTATGATATCAAACAGATGCTGATCATATTTTTCTAATGTAGCAATAATGGCACTTTGGATAAGTAAAGGGCAGCACATGTCCTGCTCAAGCGGTAAAAAAAAAAACAAAAAAAAAACAGAAGGTAGACAGAAAAACACTCTTCAGTTGACATGGCACCGTGGCAGTTACTATATGAGGAAAATAACCCCGTTTCCAAACTCCGTCCAGTTCACTAGTTCATCTCAAGAGGTCCTTAGTTTGCCAAAATATCCCTGAGTGCAACACGAGTAAATCCCCTCATGCAGCTGCCAAGCATGCACACATGCTTGCAAAAAAAGTCATTGAATCCTGCACTTAGGGAGGTACTGAAGAGAAAAAAAACAACCACAGAGTTTTGGAAGCAAAAGTGTGGATTAAACACACACATGTTAGCAGTAGATTATCGCACACGTTCTTCCAGTTCTCGTAATGTTCCTCTCTTCTCCGTGCTGTTAAAAAAAAAACATTTAATGGGAAATTCTAAGATATAAGAGTCAGTGAAATTTTATCTGATACACCAGTCAATTTTCTACACATCGCTCACTTTTACAAAAAGCCAAAACTCTCATGACAAGTTCCACTATATGGGATTTCAGCTCACTGGTGCCTTGTTCTTTGAGATATTTCCCTCACACCCCTGAGCACACAAAAAATGACAACAGCTCCTGACAAACTGAAATGTATTTTTTTTCCTCTTAACTAGAGAGAAATGGCTGTTCTGTACTTTGGGGGGGGAAAAAAAAACTATGAATGTGACGCCGAGGGAAGCGTGTTGGAGCCAGGAGGAACTGCCGATAAAAAGAAAAAAACAAAAAGGAACTACGCAGAAATTGTTTTTTTTTTTTTTTTGCTTTCTTCAAATGTGTTTCTCACTTTTGTTCATCTGGGCCCGCCATTCAACGCAGGCGAAGAAAAAAAAGAGGCATGGGAGACAATAGTAATTCAACTGCTAAATTTAAAATTCAATTTATGAACTCCTCACGATTCTTGTGAGCTTTCTTTTTTTTCTGCTCCCTTTCTTACAAAACAAAGCCATTAAAAAAGAACATGGGTGAAATTACTGTTGGGTGAAACCTGCCAAATTGCTTTTCAGAGCTCAATCGACAACATTTTTTTTTTTTATGTTCCAAAAATGATTTCCTCCCGTCTCCCTTTAATGTGCTAAGTTGTTAATCAGGAGAAAGCAAAATGTTTGACGCAAACGGGTGGGAAATACGGATTATGAGACGCACACTGGGATCAAAGAAACATAAAACTATATTGGTAAACGGTTATTATTCCAGTCCCATTTTGGATAAAGAAATTCCTTGGGGCCGGGAGGGAAGTGCTGCTTTTATCAGCTTTGTTGAATGACTTTTTTTAGTGCAAGCCTAACACATATGTTACATCCACAAACTTGTCTATGTTTTATTGGTATGTTTTGCTATAAATGGAAAATATTCAATAAAGTGGAAGGAGAAAAACTGAAAAGCTATGCCATACATTTGCATTCAACTTGAATTTACTTATAGATGCTTATATGCATAAGTAAAACCCAGTGCAAAAAAACACATTCAGAAATCACTTAATTAGTAAATAGAGTACACCTGTGTTTAGTCAAAGCTTAATATTAAACCAGCTGTTCTTTGAAGGCCTCAATTGTGAAAGAAAACATTATCAAAGAAACAGCCTCATAAAAATAATGGAACAAGGCTGACAAGTCAGAGTTGTGAGATATTAAATTATAATCATCACTGGAATGTTGCCCTCCCTCTCAAAAGACTGCCTGGATGCAGGATCTTATATCTGAATTCCATGGATGCAAATTCTTAATGCCAATAATATATCTTGCCTGTTTTTATCACTACCTTCAATGGCCACACAATGTATCTATTTTAGTAGCTAAGAAGCAGAAGCTCATAAATGATGGCTGGAAAATAGTGACAAATGGAAGAAAGTTAAAAGAACATGTCAATATTATCAGCACAATATTCAGCCATCGGATCTCATTTAATAGTTTTTCTGATATTGTGCATCCTTGCTGGAAAACTAACGACGACGTGGTTTTCTCCTAAACTGCCAAACAGAGTAATAGGAAAAATAAAAGAAGCTGAGAGGCTCACGGTTACTGTGGGGGAGCTGCACAGATTTACAGCTAAGTTGGAAGAATTTTTTTAATGTAAAACTATTGATTGTCCTACATGCAAAACTCTTAATGGACTAAAGCACTGACACACTGTTGCATCAAATTAACGGGAAGTTGGATGGAACTAAATAGAGGAAAATACTGGAAGAAAACATGTAGAATACATGAGATACATCTCCTGCAAAAGGAGTGGGTTAGAGCAAAACATAGATATGTGCTAGCATGTCCCAGACAAAGTCCAGACATAAACTGATAATCTGTGGCAAGACTTGAAAAGAGACTCAAAAATGCTCTCTTTATCTAATCTGGCTGAGCTTGAGCTACTTTACAATGTAGAGTGAGGGATGATTTCGACAGATCTACAAAAGTCCTATAAACATACATCACAAGACTGTAACTGCAAAGAGAAGCTGTTCCAAAAAGTATAGAGTCAGAGGGTTTGAATACATATACATGCTGCAATTTTAGGTCTTTATTTGAGAGGAAAAAAAATCAAACCATCAATCATTTTCATTCTACTTGCTGTTTATACGTTGCTGCGTGTCGTATGACATCAAATTTTCATACATACAATTTAATGTAAGAAAATCCAGAAATCTTTAATGGGTGAATTACTTTGCAAAGCATGATTCTTTCCAAATCAACCTCTGTCTTGAGATTTTTACTACCCGCAATCTACAGAAAGATGAGAAAACACAGACTGTCTATCCTACCCACAACTGTACAGCGGGCTACGGATTCCTGCCTTTAGGGCTGAAGTGTCTCCGCTTCCGTCTTCTGTGGGGGTTTTTAAAAACTCGAACAGCACAGCCGTGTCTATACAAACAACGATGCAATAAAAGATGTTCCTTCATATGTTCTTTATGGGCTACAAGCTGCTTTATTGAGAAACAGCTACTTCTGAAATTGGCTGAACCCCAAAAGAGCAATTCAGCAAACTATTTTGATCCTTTATATCACCAGGTGGTTTAACGCTGCCTGCTGCAGGATTTCTTTCTCTCTCTCTCGGTCTCTCTCTCTCTCTCCCTCTCTCTTAGCCAGGTAATAGTTTCTGTTGAGAGGTTTGAGGATTCTCTCAGTTGTTCCAAAGGAAAGCGTGTTTAGATATCGAATGTTGCAAGGTAGCCATGTGGAAATGTTAAAGCACTAAAACATAATGATGTGAAGACATAGAAAGTAATATGATACTTTCTATGTTTTCACATAATTATTCATCATCATTATTTATATAGAAATCAATGCTTTTTAGCACTGAGTGAACTCTGCAGAGTTTCAATATAAGACATTTTATTGTAATTAATAGGGTTCACAAATATATATATATATATATTTTCTAAAAACACTATTTTCCAGGCTCAAATTTAAAGAGTTTGCGGTCCATTTTAATTGACTTTTATCAAATTAATTGAAATTCTGACAATGTCTAAGGCAGAGATCTCCACAGTGGTCAAATTTTGAACATGGAAACTGTAAATGCTACACACTGGATCCATGGGTGGATGAACGGATGGACGTGTGTAAATTTCAAAACATTTAACACACAAGTGTTAAATGCTAATCTAGCCCTGGATACTACCTAAGTTCCAGACTTTTCCAGACTGCAGAGAAACCCACAGTGAAACCGTTTTAGCATCTGTGCACATGTGAGGAGAAACAAATACAGATAATTATTGTCAACAGCCCCTCTTTATCCTCTCCACTGCGCCTGTCTCTGGAGACTCAAAGTGCTGCAGCCACAGTCTGTTGGGGGAAAAAAAACCGTACCATCTTCTCTGTTATTTATTTGCACCATACAGAGCAGAGCACGCTCAAACTCTTTCTGAACTGCAGGGTCCTGTGATGCCTCTTCCTCCAGTACAAAGCTGCAGTGTTCAGCAGTAAAACCCCATGCATTTGCGGCTATTGTCTAACAAAGATGAGGAACAAAATAGGATGGGAAGATGACGAGGTGGCGCGAGGAAGTTTACAAAGATGAGAAGAGACTGCAGCAAAGGGCGAATACAGATCGAGTTCCATACTAATGTGTGCAAATTCCCTCTGCTCCTGCTGACTAAGATTAGAAAAATTAATTTCATGGATGCAGAGACAATACTGATGTCATCAAGCAGAGAGGAGAGAAGCGGCACACTGTTAACTCCTCCCTGCCCGGCCTCCCTGAGGAATAGATCCCTCATTAGTGTTGGTTCATCACTCCGTTCCACTGTCAGAACTCACCAAACCAGATACTCAATACTGACAACAAACTAGAAATCTTAGCTTTTGCAGATCTGCCACTTAAATCTACATAACCCCGAGAACACAGAAGTTGTGCCGCGTGCATGTTGACATCCCCATGTGTCTCCTTTATCTCCAAGTGCAACAAACTCCGTAAATTATGTCTTGCAACTAAATCTAATCCCGCATCTCAGCACGCATGCCTTGTTAGTAAAAGGACTCATAAGGAATGACAGTGTGAAGAGTAGCGCTGGTCCGCAGGGAGACAGGAAGAGCCAAATTACATTTCTTCAGCCCAACATGCCTGGATGGTGCAGGCAGAAAGGCATGACAAGTGGCTGGCAATGGGAAGAGAGGTGTAGAAAAGGCAGGTGAATTGTTTACATACACTGTGCATGATTCCCAATGAGGCTGCGAGCTGAGAAAGAGAAAAGCAGACAAAGAGAAGCCAGATAAGGTGTTGTTGCTGTGCGTTCTTTTGTGTTTGGCGCAACGCTTCATAATTGCTCCGTCTCTCCTGTGTCGTCTTTCGGAGCTGCTGATCGGCATGCCCTCTGCAGTTGACACCAATATTTACACAGCAGACACAACACACGCTCAGAAATTCATCTGGCCACTCCGAACCCCCCACCCGTGTGTGTCGGGGGAAAAAAGTTGCTAGGCGTTTGGTTCGTCACGGCCCGCACAAAGACGTCATTAAGGGAAGAGAGGACGGGGGAGCGGAGGAGAACGGAGGACAGGAAAGGGAGAGAGCGGGTAGGGGTGGAGGAGGAGGAGGTGAGAGGCTGCTTCATCTGTCTCAAGTGAGATTGGGGTCACAGGGTCACCGGAGCCCTTTTCCTTCGCCGAAACTGGGAGCTAAAGAGGCGCCCGAGCGAAGAAGGAGAAAGGGGGGGAAGAAATGGAAAGAATCTCAGTGACAAAAACGAGATGCGCCTGACATGCCTGTAACACGCCATTAGGGAATGAAAACAAATAAAATGCAATCGTGTGCAAACAGTTGAGGAAGCATGTGTGAAAGGAGCCACATTGTGAATTTGGCAGTCAAATCTCCTGTCTGGATGCAGTTTTCCCAGATGGAATTCATTCAGATTTCCACTGAAGGAAGAAGGCACTCATGGAGGAAAATAAATAAACAATGCATACAATCTAGAGCACAAAGCTCATTTTACAGTTTTGATTATTTACTTGGAAATTAAAATTCCTAGAATCTTCAATGATGGATTATATTTGTGCCATTTTTTTTTTTTTACCAGAATAATTCCATTTTTACCTCAAGAAAGTCTTATTTTGACAATTAAGATCTAAAGCAGCACTTAAGGGTAAAAAGAAAATCATCCAATCTGAGTGGAGCAAGAGGAATGTGCTCCTCTCCAACTTCATCTGTTCACAGAACCCAACAGGGAGACAATATTACACATCTGGGGGGAAACACACAAATAGGGTTGGGCTGCCCCAAAGACAAATCCATTCTGTTGCTATTTTATTTGATTTTTTAAATAATAAAAAATATTAATTTATTTATTTATTTTTCAAAGACTAAAAAAGTATATATTTTTTTTCTTTTCACTCAAATCAATCCAGTACAGTACAGATTACTAATACATTACCAATTCACAATTTACATCTCATTCAAGTAGACTGAATGCAAAACAGACAAATCATATGCATTCCGGTTCAATCCTAGTTAGAAACTAATGCATTTAAGTACAGGTTAGAATGCTTATGAATAAAAATGTATCTATCAAAAAAATGTATCTGTTTTTTAAATCTCTCTCCACCTATCTTGTTAAATGGAAAAGTTGGTCGTAAATGTGCAGACTGGATCGCTCCCAGAATGTATTGTGAGAGGTGGAAAAATATCTTCACAAATAATTACAAACAAGTTCCTCTGTATTACAGAATGTGTTAGTAAGTGCTACTAGCATTACTGTGCTCAAAATAGGGTGAACATTTGTAAATGAACACTAAGCGTGAAGACCAACCGAAATGATGCTAAAAGGTCCTGAGGGGCCACTCTCTCCTTCATCCATTAGTCTTCCTTTAAGGCAAAGCTTAACGAGCTCCTCAGGCAGGAAGGCTGCCCAACTAAAGAAGATGCAGCTGCAAAAAATTATGAATATTGAAGCATGTAAAGCAAGGAAAAATACACCCCCTTCCCTTTTATTTGGCTTGTGCCTTGATTTCATTTGGCAATTATGAGAGACATTGTAGCAATCCCAGATTAGATGGAAAAGGGAAACTATGTCACTTCTGCCACGCAGCTAAAGAGTTTTCCCATGAAAACATGGATTCTCATGAATTCCCCCCCACCCCCCTTTTGGAGAACTGCCCAGTCTCTCCGGGTGTAACCATCTATGTTTCTCAGGCAAGTGATCCATCACTTTAAAAACAAAAACAACAACCATCCTGACCTTCCTCCTCAGGCTGATATTAGATACTCATTAATAGTCACCTGAAACAATTTGAACCTGATTGATTTCATTATCGGACTCAGCGTGACACACAAGGCTCCCCCGCCTCTGATAGCTCAGCTGGAAATTTACAAAGTTAATTAAAAAAAAATTGATTTTCATACAAGTTTTCCTGCTCTGCTCAACCGGTGTAAAGAGACGCGGAGGGCGTCCTCTTGAAGCACAGCGGGTTAGAGGTTTGAACATTGTGAATGCGTGTTAGCGTTGAGCTACTACAGACAGACTTGTTTCCTCTCCAAGCCCTCACAAGCCAAAATCCCTTCACCTTCTCACCTTCCGCATATTCTCAAGCACACCACTACCCATCTTGCTCCCCCCATAGATCCATATAACAGTCCAGCCAGCAGCAGATGTGGCCTTAATTTCCTCCTGTAATGAATGTGTCTCCTTGCCCTCCATACCTGCTGTGAAGGCTTCTCCAGAATTGGTCCTCTGGACTGAGGTTATGGGCCCTGGAAATAAGCTTTTCTCCCCAGCCCCCCCGTCTGCAGCCCTCTCTAGGTCGCCCTCTGGGAGGCCCCGGGCTCCATGAGCCCAGGCCAGGCCTCCAATCTCCTGGGCCGTGACTGGGAATCAATCACTGAAGTTGGCTGAAATCATGAGGGGAGGGTCGGGGGCCGATCAATGAGAGGCTCCAGGCTTGTGGGAAGCTTGATGCATGGCCTGGCTGCACATGCACACCTCTGACTCACAGGGAACTCCACCATTTACTCCCATTATTACTGAGCCCCAGGGCAGCTATGTTTACGGTGGACCATATGAATAACATATGACTGGGAAACTGCAGTTATTTAGACTTCATTACATCTTAACATGGATATCTCAGTCTCAGTTGGAATAAATGAAAAGAGTTTTTTTTATCAGTCACTATGTGTTTGTAGCAGTGTGATCACACAGTGAATTGAGCCTTTCAGCATGAATGCCCTGTTGACTTTTCTCGTTCATGTTTTATTGAAAGACAGCTTTTGCAGAGTTGCACAGAGGAATCAGCTGTTGTGACAGGAGTCACATGATTTTCAGCTTGAATGGTGAACTGCACAATTGGCAATTAAAAAATTGGATGTTTCACTGATCAGGACATGGACCATCACTAAGCAAAATCAGGTCAAGCTGCCAACACAATTAAATGTGAATGCTGTTCCAGAAGATTGGAAATTAGCTAAGTATTTGCTAATATCGAAGGAAGTTGTCGGAAGTGGATGTCTGCACCTGTTATTGATTAAGACTGAGAGAAAGCAAAAGAGAGCAACAATTTGAGCAGGTAACAAGAAGGTTGAATGAAACATGGGGACATTGTCCAGTTTTATTCTTTTGAGGTCTCTGTTTCTCTGTCATTAAAGATGCTGGGTTGGACATGTTTGCAAACTCTTGAAATATTAAAGTTGCAACAATAATCTGCATTTTTAAGGGAGTACACACAAAGACTGCTGTTTTAGTATTACCAGAAAGCTAATTGTTAAGATTAGATTCCACAGTCAACCCAAACCATCAGCTCCATAATCTTTTTTTTTTTTTTTTCAAAATAGTAAATTTAAAGTGAAAATGAAACATACTTTTCTATAACATGTCTTTAATTTTTTTCAAGATGTGTGAGAGAGAGTGTGTGTCTTAAATAATGCAATAATAATGCAAAACAAAGTAAAGCAAAGCTGCTATTTTTAATCTACTTGAGCTTTAAACCTGTGTTTGCTAGAAAACATGCTGCATTTGAAAAGGTTGGAAGAGTTTTGGAAATTGTATGATTCTTGACTGCTAACTTGCGGATCTACATTCACTCGAGAGTAAACATGGATGCCTATGTTTTAACAGCAAAAGAGCAAAAGACGGGTCAAAATATATGTTCCTGCTTCTTGCCCATTAAACAAACCACACTGGCAGCCTCTGGTTGCAGACGATGCTCCAAGGGACAGCACCCAGAAATCTTTTTTTGAACCTACTCTATATAATTCTGAGTTAAATATATTCAAGATTTACTCAGGAATGTGCAGCTTCGATATCCTGTGGAGAAGCATTTCTTCCTGCCTGCAACACGTCTAACTTTGTGATAGAAAATAGGAGCTTACCTGTGGCAGGTAGGAAGAAAACAAACGTGAGCCAACTGTGTTTGTGTGTGAAAAAACAAGAAATTGGTACTCTGACAAACTGTAAATGCGCAGCATGTCTGTGAACGTCTGCCAGTATGAGTAAAACATGTACTGTGCGAGTGCGTGCGTGTGTGTGTGTGTGAGATCAGTGTGTACCATCTGTGTCCAGATGTTGCGCAGAGAGCAGGCTGTGTGGACAGCCAGGCTGTTGGCAGGCCTTCTGACAGGCCTGTGTTCCTTATTGATAGAGGGATCACAGAGACAGAAGAGTCAGTCGTGCTTAGCTGGACCACAATATTGTCCTCTCTGCTGTTATTCATCTCTGCCAGCCCGGGAGAAAATGGGATGTTCTGAGCCAAGTCTGTAGCTGTCATATCTGGGCCAAATAAAGAGCTGAGCAGGTTTCAAACATTTGGAAAGCAGCTAAAGGAACGTTTGATTTGTCATCCAGATGCAGGCAGATTACCATATGTAATTTCTCGCAAAGTCATTTCAAAACAGAGGAACCTAAAGTGCAAGTTCACTGGGGCGAATGGCAGGGAACAACATGTTGGTGAAGTGGTTAAACTAGTTTCTGAGTGATTTAAAAAGAAAAAAAGAAAGAACAAAAAACGTTTTTTGTGGGAGTTTTCTAGATCCAGTGTTTTATATGTGCTTTTTGTTTTTCAAACCAAAATAAACTTCAAGACTTTTGGACAAGTCTTAAACTAAAAAGCATTTCGGTGGATAAAATAAATAAAGAAAATAACTAAAAGTTTGCCTTTCCCTTTGACTTTTATGAAAGACATCTGTGGGCTGCTTTGCTTCCACTGCTGCTTCGCCAAACTGTCTCCTGACCTCAGATCCTGTATCATCTTTTTTAACAGACTCCATCCAGGGTTATGGAGCTGGGCCGACATTTATAGATGGTAGAGCCTTTTCCAAGAGCTTTGATCCAACAGGTTCTATTGCCTATAGCTTTGCAGGGGTCGCTCATGAAAAGCATTGTGGCCAGAAGTGTTTTAAACTAAGCCTCATTTATGAGGACTCATTAGGTGCTGTGTGTGTCTCTGTTAAAGCTGCCAGTGGTGTATTTTTTGTTTATTCAACAAATTTGCGCTGACAATTAAAGCATGGGTGGGTAATGGAGTAAGGCTTTCTGTGGCAGGATTTAACAACAAAAACAAGAAAAACAAAAAAATTATATGTATTTGAGTTGATGACATCACAGGAAGCACATGAGTTGAGCTGATTTCCTGGGATTGGAAAAAATAACCTTGAATAGTAATTTTATTAAAATCTAGAGTAAAGTTGAGTCAATGCAGTGAAAGTGCTAGAAGAATCAAATAGATGTTAGTAAAGTCCTTTGAAGGATGAATTTGACTAAAAAACAGGCATAAAAACATGGAACAAACTAGAGGACTTCACACAGTACAAAGTGTCAAAAAGCACACTATAAAACAAAAATGATAAAACTGTTTTGTGTGTATTTGAGCATCAGCCACCATTTTGAAAGAGGTATTTTATTTAACACAAAAGAGGAACAAGAAAATTACAAAGAAATGTTCTCAAAATAACTATAAACCAGTTGCCTTATGCCTTGTGTGATGTCATCAAAGTTTGTGGAGGTTTGTATTTTGAATGGTAGATTTGATGTTAATTAAATATCGACTTACAACAATGTAAGTGAGTTTAATTGATTTCACAGAAAGGTCTGGCTAGTAGCTTTAAAGCTATCTTCTCTAAGAGATTGTTTGAGATAAAGCCCAAAAAAATAAAAAGCAAGTACAACAAAACTGCAACTCTGTGGAGGCCAAATCCAAAATTTCATCAGGCTACATAATAGCTCTCATTTCTGTCATCTCTTTTTCATCAAACCCCACTTTGCTGTATACAAATTATTCATGCCAAAAGCTAAATGTATTCATACCATTCTGTTTACTTTATTACCACACTTTTATTCGGCTCTTTTTTCCACACATTTGTTTACAAGAATAAAAGCCTACTCTGACAGAATTATCCCCTCTTCACAACAAAAAATAAATCACAGCGCTTGCATACACATCATTCACACACAAAGAGCGCAGCTAAATTATAGATGGCCTCTCTCTCCCCAAATATGCATTTCATTAGCATTTCCTTCGCCTGTTGTTTTCCTTTTTTTTTTCTTCTTTTTTTTTTTTATTGAATGCCTGCACACGCGACCCACTGAAGCTCATGCGGGAGTGTGTGTCAGTGTGTGTGACAGCAGAATGGGAACAGACTTGCAGCAAAGCAGGACGTGTCCTCTTTCCCAAGCCTAATTTAGGATTCAATTACAATACTCTTTAGAAAGCGTCGACTTCACAATTAATTATTTTAAGATTAGCCTGACACTAATGGGCCGGCCACTGATGCCAGCTAGAGTGAAACTGGACAGTCAGTCAGTTTAAAAGATATATACACCGTTTACAGTCTCTTCTTCTCTCTATCTTCTATATATGAGGAAAGAAGAAACAGATCTTCCATCAGCTCTCCATGTCTTAGACCTTCCTTTGTCCTGACCTCTCTTTTAAGTCCGTCCTTCCTCAACTGCCCCCCCTCCCTGTTACTTTGTGTTGCACTCTGATCTCATTGTTGCTTCTCATGCAACCAATACAGCTTCAGGACTGAGGGCTGTTTTTACAAGCCACCAGAGCCTTCCTCCACATCCTCATGCAGCCTCCCCAGAAAACCGAAAGGGGATGAGCCCAGCAACAAAGTCCAGGGCGCTCAAATGAATGACCGCATACACGTCCGTCTGTCACCACGGCTACCTGCTGTAAACCAACAAACGTGGCACCCACCTTTCCAGCTGAAGTGTCTGGACCCTAGCGAAGCATTCTTACTCCCACTTTGTCTCCAATGCTGCTGTGGCTGCTTTTCCTCCCACTAGCACACCCAACCAATCCTGTTTTTTTTTTTTTTCTCATTTCAAAATGAATGTCATCATCCATCCCTTTTTCTCCCTATGCCATTTCTCCCACCATCTCCTCCAGGCACAACTCAACTGAACCCCCATCCACCCCCTGCTTCTGTTTATTTAAATATTTGATATGCAAGCAGTCAGGAAATAAATGTCAGAAGAGGAAAAGGGAATGAATATGAGGGATGTGGGGAACAAGGCCATTACTGGTAATGATTTCTATTATATACACCGCCCTCAAAGGGTTATATCCCACCACACACACACACACACACACACACACACACACACACACACACACACACACACACACACACACACACACACATATATATACAGTACCACTATACAGACATGTGTCTCGATATGTTGAAGCAACAGGTATTGTAGATGCGGTTGTGTCTTAAAAGTCTGAACAGGCATGCAGGTAGAGGCAGCTGCACAAATGCAACTACACACTTGTTCAGCCAGCAATATAGAAAATAAGCCTTCCCATGCACAATTGACTTCTAATATTTTGTAAACTCCTCAAGTCGTCCGTTTAGCAGGCATTGCAATTTCAGTGGATTTGTAAGAAGCAGCACTTTGGCAAAAACTACAAAAAAAATCTTAACAAACGCGTTTTCTCTCCCTGAAAGTACCATTTCTAACATAACTATTAAAGTAAGAGCGCGACTGTGTGTTTCCAAGCAAATTGAATATTGCTTTGGTGAAGTGCAAGAATTTCCATGTAGTTTCATGTTGTAGTGTTCGAGGAGGATGCGCTGTGTTGCAGGGCAGCAGTTTCTGAAACAGGATTTGCAAAAGTCTGATTAAATGTTTTTTGTTTAGTCCCTTGAACATTTTGAAAATTGATGATAAAAAAAGATTGCTTTCATAACAATGACAAATATTATGTCTCTCCACTACTGAACTCTGCTTTTTTTTTCTTCAAAATAATATCAGCTTGAGAAATGTATTTGCACACTAGTGTGATGTGCTGCCAAATTTGACCTAAAATGAAACACATGGTTTGTGTATATAAAATTTGATTTCTATCATATAGCTCTTTGTATTATATTTTGTTTATCTTTTTTTTTTATTTTACCCTTTGTATGACATTGTAACTTTCATTGTAGTAATATTGAATCAAATAAAGCATGTTGTAACACATGTCAAATCTTTTGTTGTACGATACTATCATTTAATCATTTTGAACTATCGTGTCATATCATTCCTTCACATTGCGCGTTTTCATGCAGGGTAAATCAAAAGTGAGAAAAAGGAGGAGAGAAAAGTAGAGAAAAGAGAAAGTACACGACCATACTTTCTCACAGAACACCCTTGAATTTCACCTTGATGATGAAAACTAGCAGATCAGCACAAAAAAAAAATCCCTAATTAAGAACAAAATTACAATGTTCATTAGCACATACAGATATACGGGCTTGGCCTTTTGGGGCCTTTTTATTCTCAGACTTAACAAACTCCCCAGCCTAACTAAAAGGCAGCAGAAGGGGAAAGTGGCATCACATCAGGAGTCAAAAGTCAAAGTGAGGTCTTGCCGGCATTTGACCTCATCACCTCTAATTGACCAAACATGCTGGATCCCCATGAGATGTTTTCCATCTGTCACCATGCAAAAGTGTCTGCAAGGATACAGTGATTCTGCATCCTTGCATTATCTTTCTGATAATGAGCGAACACATCTTGCACAACCTCGTACAAAAACACATCGTTTCATTACTTTTAGAGGTAAACTTCCTTCACACACAAGCTCCCTGCTCCCCTCTGCTCCCTCCAGAGTCCAGGTCAGGGTGCCCTCCAGAGCGCTTCACCATCTCCGCTGTTAATTACCACTAATTGGCCCTACTCGCCCCCTCCCCTCTTTGCTATAATGGAACCATTCATCTTTACTACTTAATGAGTAGGAACTGTAGTCACCCATCAAGGTCAACCACAACTAGCATCCAAAAGACAGAACGACATAAGCTTGGAAGCACTCGAAGGAAGTTTGGTCTAGCCGTTAAAATACAAAGGAGAGAAACATAAAGTTGAAACAATTTCCACACATGACTTGGCTTTTTATTTATTTATCTTTTTTTATGTGGCCGATGTGTTAAAAAAAAGAAGTTGAGAAATGCCTAGAAGCTGTGTGAGTCTGCAGTGCCCGACCAAAAAAAAAAAAAAAAAACCACAACACAGGCAGGGAGTTTCCAAAGACGCACTAATTAAAATATGAGTTATGTGAGCGAACACAATGGCTTTCTCAGAATAATGCTGACCGTTGAAGTCAGACTGAGCTGAAAATACACAAAATGCTTTTCCAAAAAAAGAAAAAGAAAGAAAGAAAGGAAGAAAGAAAAAAAACAAGCACTGAGAGTTTTCTTATCTGGTTTGGGCGCACACGTTATTATCAAAACAATCACCCCGACTGTCGGCACAGATTCCAGCCTCAGCGGGTGAGAGGGCAACATGTTAGCATGTCTCAACCACCATCAAACATCTAATTAACACTGAATGTTTTACATATTAGACCAGCGGCTGCTTTGTGTTCATTTCTGTGGTGATTCTAAAAAAAACCCAGATCAAAAATAGTTACTGCTGGATAGACTGAGTTAAATAAACAACCACCGAATTACTGAAACACCACTAGGTTTATTTAGCATCTCTGGAAAAGATGTGTAAAAAGCCCTATAATAAATTCAGTTTTTATTGCATTGAGAAACGTCTAACCTTTAGCTGCAGTATATTTATTCAGTGGGAAAAATCTTTTTCTCTCTGCTCTCTTCAACTCACACGTTTTCTGTGGGATTTAGGTCTGAGAACACAGGAAGTCCTGCTTGTTTGTGTCTGGTGAAGCTTAGCTATGCTGATTTTGCCATATGTTTTGAATAATCATGCACCAATGACAACCCATTTTCAGCTGTCTGATAAAGGCCACCAGATTAGTAAAGTCTGGCATTTAAAGGTTGTATGATGAAAGGTGCTCTAACAAGGTTCATTTTGGATGAGAAACAGGCCCAAATCATCATGGATCCCACACCGTGCTAAATAATGGGTATGACTTATTTTCCATGTATTTTTCACACATTATGTTCTTTTCAAGTTTACAACTCCACATAGGTTAGAAATGTATAATTTCATGGCTTATTTAGTTTATAAAGTCAACTGTTTACAGACTCTGTTCCACCTGGTTTTGCTTATTTGTTTGGTCTGCAGCAGACAATCTAAGAAAACAAACTCTACGTCTTTTAAAGTAGATCATAAAGCTCTGGTGTGAAAGTGCCTCTAGTCTCATCTTACAGACGTTCCCAGATTCAGTTAAAGTCCCGGTAGGATTTAGCTAATTCTACGTTTACGTGTTTGATACAATGACAGAAGAGTTTTCTTTCTTTTTTTTTTTTTTATTGTTTGGCATATAAATAGTGTCTGTTTGTTTTGGAGACTTATTCATGACATTCTTTCCAGCAGTTCACCAACAGTGAACTTTGAAATTTTTTTTTTCTTTTATCTTCCCTGCACACTCAGTGTGCCAAGGTAAACTTGGATCCATTTTGGTGGCCAGTGGTTAAAAGAAATGTGTCACTTCACATTCATAGCTGAGAAATAGAAAAAGAAGGATTACAACTTTGTAAAGGACACATTTAAAAAGGAACTCTGTGATATTTATTTTAATGTGATCTTTAGAGTTACCAGAGATTGGGCCAGCAGCAGTTATTTTCTGAAGAATGGGGTTTTTTGTGTGTTTTTTGGTTGCAATTTAAAAAAAAAAATCAAATAAAAGAGGCATTTAGGATTTTTTTTGTGTGTTAAATTATCCTACCATAAGAGACATGAGGCTTTTTCAGACATCCCAAAAATGAGTGCCAATAATTCTGTCTGTGTTCAGGTCAAAAATGACTATATCTTGCATCTTACTGCACGAGCAAGGTAAAATGTAGGTCAATACCTTAAGCCGACACTTTAGCAGGTGTCTTACGCAGAGAACTTTTCATTTGGTTTCACACAGCGCTGCAGAGGCAAGGAGAGCAGGCACCCGCTCCAGCAGAGCTGTGGCGATCAGCTCAGCGAGGGTACGTTTGTGAAAGGGAAGGTCTTCTATGGATTATGTTAATGTGGTATTCCACACTCCCCTCTGGCATGTGTCTGACATTACAGTAACCTTTGCATGTTTAGCCAACAGTAACAATGGATGTTCATTGAGCAGGGAGGGGGAAGCTCACACAGCGAGGAACACACGGACCCCGAGATTAAACGTGCACAGCAAACATTTGCCCCCGCCGTCCGCATTGATATTCTTTGGATGAATTAATATCCTAAAGAAATAAGACATTTATGCTTCAAAATAAAGTTCAGTCATGTTGTCAGTGTCTGTTCCAGTTCATCTGGTTTCTGCCAAAGGAGTGGCTGGAATGTAGAATAGTTGTCTGGCGGTGTCACAAGAAATAAGAGCTGTATGGAGAATAAATTTTGCATTTAAAACACCCCTCCGCAACAAACTGCATTCTAATGTAACCTCAAACCAAGCACTCAATATCTCAAGTAAAAGCTGTGAAATATGCATGCATGTTTCCGTTTTTACATATGTCCTTGCAGAGAAGAGGATGTGGTGTCAAGTTGTTTCCAAAATTCTTGAGTTAAAATGTATCTAAATGATGCATCTTTCAGCCAGAAGTGACCGCCACTGTCCTGTTGTGACCAGTGGCAATAAATTTAGAAAATACACGCCAAACACACACACACTGCAACTTTGGTGGATTTGGAAAGGGTTTGGTGGGGGAGTTGTAAAGAGTGACAAGAGAATGTTGTGGGTAAGGAAAATATATGGCTTGTCATAAAGATGAATATGCATGGACAGTATGATGCTCATGCAATGAAAACATTAAGTAAAAAAAAACTAGTTCTACTGTATTTACGCAATGATATTTGCAGCTATAAGCCTTTTTGTTGTCTTTTAAACACCTGCTCCTTCTTTTCTACTCCTCTCAATGAGACAGAAAACAGGCGTAAGAGGATTACCTCCGCAAAGTACAAGTGCAGTGATTATTTGATATGCAAAGATTGTGTGAGGTCATCGGAGGTGCCTACGCTCCCTACCTGAGCGCCTGGTCTGCAGCAGATCGAAGGAAGAAGGCAGCCAAAATTTCTCCCTCTCTTACAAGATAGACTAATATGGCTGGTGTAAAAAGTAATAATAATTATACAAGCATCAACCATCACTCTTATTAATGTAACGCTGTTTTAAAATAATATGTCAGTCTAGCAACTGACTCCAGACAAACTAACTGAGCAGGTAATAACCCTATATCAGTTTGTTACACTAGTCACTCTGTTGGAAACAGAGTAATAAAATTGTATGTTATTTTGTTCAAATATATGTTCAAATAAACAAATATTTTTCTATTTTTAAAAAACTGTAACCTACCTTTATTTATTATGTTATTTATTTTATCTCAGCAACATCCTGGCTTTTCAGTTTTATATAAAAGCAATTACATTATGTCAATCATTTTTGCTTTTATGTGTTTGTGGGAATATCATGCAATATAGGTATGTTTACATCAATGTTATGCCATAAAAATCTCATTTTTATGACATGATAAAAATTAGATTTTCCTCATAACCAGCTTCATAATCTGGTTATGAAGTTAAAACCACAACAGAAATTTGCTAATAAATTACACTAGACAAAAAAAATCAATTTATGTGAAAACAAAACTAACATTACAGAAACTACTTATTAAAAAAGAAAAATTATGATTAAAATAACAATCAGATATTTTGCCCCATCTTTATTTTTGTGTCTTTTCGCTTCATGAATTTCATACAGCATCTCACTGGCAGTATATGATACCTTTTGTTTTTCATAGTCTATGACTGACATGACTGCAATGATTATGATCAACTTAAACAGCAAGAGCTGCCAAAGTAAACAACTTAGCAGGATTCCTTGTGCTGCAGAAGCTGGTGATGATTCTCATGGGTATTTCATAGGTTTGCTTCTGCAGGTATGACATTCACAAAATTATAGGAGTGGGGAATTTGCACTACACTAAATTTAACATTTTTCTCCGAATCATTAAAACACGGATTATGGGAGTATGTTATCTGTATTCTATTCAATGACATTTTCCCCTACAATTATGGAAATACTTATTACTTATTACAAAGGAAGCAAAGAAACAGTAAGCAGAGGCAGAAGAATGTTTCAGTAGCACCTCAGAGATCAGTATGGCTTAGTATATTAATGTTTGATAGGGTATGCTTGCTGTCTAAATACCTCTGAACTGACTACCGTTCCCTTTAGAGACTTGGCAAGTTGTTGGGAGCCTGAGGAGAAATGGAGAACAAGGTGTATTTAAAGAAAAATCTGGAAAAAGCAGAAAGCTTTGAAGTGAGAACATAATTTAAGAGTATAGTTGTCTCCCATACTTCATAAGAAGAAAAGATTAAATGTAAGAAAAGTGTATTTATTACTTTGACTTAGGAACTCCACATGGCTAATTAGCATTTGTGAAGGTCAGGAGGGGGCTAGTTGTGGGGTTGCAGGAGGTAAAGGGCACCAGCACTTGGCCTCATGCCCACACAACCTTACACACACACAACCACGCAGACATACTGTGTGTGTTCAAGACCAAAAGCCCAAATACTTTTTCTTCCTCATGTCGCTGACAAGGTTGAAGTGGGGAAGCTCCAGAGGGAGAGGACTTTAACTGCAGTGACATTTGCCAGAGTTCTCTCCCTGATTTTCTGTTTCTACAAAGTCATTCAGTCAAATTCCTCAGAAATGTGCATCGCTCTGTGTGACTCAGGTCAAATATGCCTTTATTTCTAGATTTGCAAATAACTGCTTACACAAGTCTCTACAAAGATGTGTTTAAAAAAAATAAACATAATTCACAATATATGGCTGTTGAAAGACTATGGGTGCCTGACCGCACAAGCTTTAACCATGTCTTTCTGGACATGATGGATATCTGATCCAGTTTCGGCATCAGGGTGTAATACTGATGCCATTCTTGGATCTTTGGATTGGGGACATTAATCCATCCACCTAAGTTCTTTGTTGATGGATTTCCTATTTTGGCAACTTTTACAGTAGAGGTGAGCGTTCTAAACTTAAAGTTTTATCACAATATTTTGAGGAACTTTATTGTGATAATGATAAAAGTTACTATAAGAATTACTTATTACTTATTTTTTAGGTAACTGTATGACTCACTGTGTATCACAGCAATCGTAGCCCCACAAATGCAATTAATGCTCTTGAAAAACATTCCCACTTGTAATGCACTTCTTTAGGACACCAGTCATGTAAAGAATTATTATTTGTATCACTAAGATGCACATCAACTTTATTTTCAAATTTATTGGTAGTTATTGATGCTTTTATTGAAGAAAGTAGAGAAGCTAGTAAAACTACCAATCTCGACAGTAAAGAGAGTTTTTTTTGGGGGGGTTAAACATCATTAATTAGAATTTATTGTGAAAACAATAAATCAAAATTATTCTCATTATAAGAAATTAATCATGATAAATGATAAACAATATGATAAATATCTACCCCTAATTGGGGCTTAAACTTAGAGATAGGAATTAGCTGCAAACTTAAACAATGAAAAAACATGGTATTCTCAAAACTTGCATTTTAACACGCTTTTGATAAATACTTAACAATGTTATGTTAGCAAAATTACCCAATGCTTAAGCGCGCACACACATAGAACATGTCACACAATGTTGTCAAACTATTACTTATGGTCTACCATTTAGTTCCTTTTATCATTTTAAATCCATGTGCTCAAATCTCATATAAAAATCAATTTAGTTGTACATCATTTTATGATAACTTAGTATTACACCCTCCATTAATGTTGGTTGTTATCCCTCCTTTAGGTCAGGTGACTTTAATAATCTATGGCCCTTGATCAAACCAAAGCAACTCAGGGGGCTGTCCTGCATGTAGATATTAATTATTAAAACCACAATCAAAGGTTCTTACAGTAGGCTCTAAAAAATTTGCATCATCCATTTTGGATGGGGACAAACTGAGGCATGATCAGAATAAAGTGTCCTGCATGCGACACCTCAAATGCACACCTCAAAATGTTGGGTACGAAACATCCAGAACTACCCCTGATGCAATATGAAGAAGAGGCAAAATGACCAGAGTAGAGGCTTCAGCAGACACTGAGGGGTCTTAAAAGAAACTTTGTTTTGTCTTGAGGCCTGTTTTCATCTCGAGACGGCAAGAACACGGAGAGAAATGCTAGCCCAAAACTCCAGAAATCTATGCCAGCAGGAAAAACGCATCTATCACATTTCTACTTTTCGACATTAACCACATTAAATTTCAAGTCAATCATATAATAGTTGTGGGACCAGTGGGGAGGAATTTGCTGCCAGGAACAAGCTGAAAGAAACTTACAAATCACAGTTCCCAGAAAGGAACGATGCTATTTTTTTCTTGCAGCACTGGGAGAGAATGAAAATGTCTTTGTTCTTGGAGAGCAAGTAGAGATCTTTATTGAGCTTTCAATCTCTATTTGCCATGAAGCATATAGCTCTTGACGATGTTGCCAGCTTGTTGGAAGACTCTCGCTTAAGGTAAAAAATATTTACAATACAGAAGGCACTGTTACAGGAAGCAGAGCTAACTGCATACAGGCAGTGACAAAAACACTAGCAGCCAGTTGGTGGCACAAAAATCACAGAAGGTAAACAATGAAGCAGCTTTGTTTTTTTTTTTAATACTATGAGGAGAGAGCTGTTGTTTTTCGAGAGTGGACAATAAATCTTAGAACACAAAGCTGATGATAGTCATTTCATTTTTGCTTTTACTTCTTCTTCTCCTCTGATTGCAGAGTGCATTATCGCCCTCTATAGGCTGTCGTGGAAACAGTAAAACTCAAAGTGGAATCTGGTCGTCCAGCTAAGCCAAAAGTAGTATGGACAATGGCGGATGCTTGTACAAGTGTGTCACATTCATGGAAACGGTAAAGTATTTTAAAGCCTCAACTATCAGAACTTTTGTGACTTATTCATATTAGCTTATACTGACCTAAAATTATTGTTGAACTAAAAGCAAAACATAAAAATATCAGGAAAAGAAAATATTTACATTTAGATATCAACATCTCAGAATATCTACACCTAACAAATATAAATGACTCACATAAATAATTGATGCATATATACCATAAGTGATCAACAAAGACTAGAAAACCATATAATCAAAAGTTAAATCTCCCATTCAAACCATAATTGCTGCTCCTCAAAATTGCTTTGTTTTCTGTTTTTCTGCTGCCTCCCTCACATCCACAGTTCAGATAAGACAGAGCTGAGAAACAGCTGACACAAAATCAACACCCGCTCGAAGTAATTAAACTCTCTCTTCAGGGTATTTACACACTAACATTTGACTCCAGGGCAAGTAATGAGTGCACAATGTAGTAAAACATATGAAAAAAATATTTTATTAGTCAGCTAATAACACACACGCCTACATCCAGTAATATAACTGACCTGGTATTTCACTTATTTTAAAAATCTGAATTAATTGGTGTTTTGTGGAATGCACAGGCAGATCAGGGATAACCCCGGCCTGCCAATTACCTACACGGCTTCCCTGTTTCATCCACTCAGATGAAAAATGCTGCATGGGGCCTTATCGGACACAACAGAGCAAATTAAAAAAATTCACTCCACCGCTAATCACCACAGCGCTGTCTGGCTAAGACTGAGATGTAAACAAAACAGAAAAAAAGAGAGAAAAAAAAACGACTGATAGGAGGAGGAAGGGAAAGCCGGTCTGCTTCGTGCTGACAACGGAGGCTTCGGTGCGCTCGCTCTGGCACAGGCTATATAGAAGAGATGCACCGAAACAGAAAATCTGAAAGGAAAGAGTAAGACATTTGATGACCAGACATCGTGGGCTGTCCATCTGAGGCAGAACATGATCCATAAATTAAATTCCCGCATCCACGGTCGGCCACATCACTATGCACGAGGCTCCCTGAGATAGCTGCATAATACAAAGTGACATTGATGCATCGCTCCCATTATAAAGTCTTTGTTCATATCACACTAATAATTCATAAGACAGAAATGTAAACAGTATGCGCTGCAGAGCACTGCGAGCAGGGATCATTTCAAGGTAAGCACATTACCAAGAATGGGATTGGGTCTAGTCTTTGATATAGAGCTCCACTGAGCTTTGATTTCAATTCTACCCGCAAAACACTAAACAAAATAGTGATAAATTAGAGGGAATCATAGATGCTCATTCATTTTTATTTTATTGGGTCAGATTTTGAAAGAGCTGCTGTTGTAATTATCTAAGCACCATATTTCTCTCTCATTAGTCTCTCATTATTATCTGCTAATTACTTTTACTGTTTTCTAGCTCTGATTAGTTTATAACAGACAGACGCTTATTATAAGGAGTGTTTTGTTGATGATGTAAGCCGAAATAAGTCATTAGGGTTGCACATATGGTTTCGCTGCTACATACTGTAGGTGAATCCTGCAAGTGAGAGAAACAAAATGGAAAAGAGAATCAAAGTACTCTGATGTAAAGCTAAGCTACGAAGCTATTTTCTGAGGATGCATAAACAAAAGATTAAGCAAATGAAGAAAGGAGGTGCAAAATGGCAAAACAAAGCAAGAAGCCAGCTCTACCTGTATTTAGAAATAAATTCGGACCCCTATCAGATCCAATTCATATCAGCTAGTTTTGTTCTTAATTGATCAGATACTGTATAAAAAGCTATCCCATTACCAGGTGATTACACAAAAAAGCATCACATGATAGATTAAACCACAGAGCTCTGTGAAGACCTTGGCAACTTTATTGTATCTAGTTATACTGATAGCATGATGGCAGATGTATTTCTAAACTTCTGAATGGGGCCCTTCATTCAGCAGCCGAAAGAGCATCCCTTTCAATAATAAACCAGCGACAACAAGATATCGCTTACAAAATTTTTGACGGGAAAGCCAAGATAATAGTCAGAAGAGTTTGGTGATAATTTCAGAAAGACCTGGAATTAGAATAAACAATAAGTAGTACATTTAACCCATATTAATGGTCAACATGCAAGACTCCACTGCACTGGTAGAAAAAAAAAGGTATGTCGTCAAAACCTGTTCAACGACGGCTGCAGAATGTTTGGACAGGCCAATCAAATACTGGGAGAATCTAGTCAAGTCACATGACATTACAATTGACATGGTTGATGTTACTGCACTATATTTGGAGGAAGAATGGCACTGCACGTAACTCTACTCAACAATATGCTAATTAAGTGTGGATAGAATCTGAAAATGAGGCAATGACTGTATGGATAAATGGCAACTAGTTTCTAACTACAGCAGGTATCTGGAAGAAGTCATTACCAACAAACTGGTCTCAAGCAATTAGACAATGTATTTTAATAAGCATATTCAATACTAAATTCTTGTGTTGTTTCACTGTGATGCATTTAATTTGCATTCCTTTGCATTTGTGTCAATAGTGCCATCAGGAACATTTCCACAGAGAAAATGTTGACATGCTCAATACTTTTTTCCCCCCTGTGCATCTTGTCAAATATGCCAACCATAGCTAAGGTGGGATCCTGCAGGACAAACAAACACAGCAGTTCGGTTTCCATTCTGTTGAGTGGTCACAGGAGCGAGTGCATAGGCGGCGAGGGAGGTGAGGGAGGGTTTGTGGTGTAAATGAGGGACGCTTGTTTTGCTCACAGCAAGCTCCTGTGGAGAGGTAGTGGGGAGGGAAATTGAATTTGAAAACAATTGGGGGGAGGAGGAGGGCGTCAACAGGTGACAGAGTTTGAGCTTTGACCAAATTTGCTCTGAAGTGAAGCGCAGCCGTATCAGTGTGCCAATTTGGAACCAGCATTATGCACTACATCGCTCTGCTATTTTACACATAGCCTGTCAGCAGCGTACAGGAGAACAGTGCTCCTGCTCCTGACATGAATTAAACATAGGGATGTTTGGAGCGCAGATATACTGCTCCTGGAATGTTGCAGGAGTTAGGGAGGAAAACAGCACCTTATGCTAAAGAGGGGGGGGAAAACTAAAGCACCAACTCCTCTGAAGTGTAGGTTTCCTTTAATTATCCACACCAGAAACTGAAGCTGGTAACTGCGTTAACACCGTTTCCGAGCATCTCCACAGACAGAATCAGCCGCTAATAATCATGACGCGAAAAGAGGTAGACTACGCTAGGTTTCATGGAATCATTTTATACAATCAGTGGAACAGCAAACCCTCCCACGCTTAAAGTATTCACCTCATTTTCTCAGCGCCCAACACAAATTGCCTTTGATTGAAACAATGTAGGCTAATGAACTACTTTTGTTTCCACTGGAGGCAGACAGTATAAGCTGCGCCCAGCCTCCTTGCCCTCCAGCTGCCCAGATGTGCCATCCAGCAGCGCACATAATTCGCTGCAACAAAAGCAACTTCAGTGAAATGGCTCTTCGTAAGAAGGACATTGCCCAGTTTTGCTTCAGATTTCCAAACTGGCATTGGCCCCACTAAGATTTTCTGTCCCCCATTCCTAATCAAATGGACTTGCATGCCTTGTATTTTTTTTTTGGATGCATTTAGGAAAGAAAATGACAAGCTTTATTGAGTTGCAAAATGTAAGCATTTATCTATTAATCCAGTCCCTCCTGGCCCCACCCACACATAACAGTGTGATCACATATTTAGGTAAGAAACAAATCGAGCTACAGTATTTTGAAATCATTTAATACTAAATTTTAAAAAAAGGATGTTGTGACATATCAAATCATTTGAACTGTGATGTATAAGTACAAGAAAACAAACTATATAATAATTTAATTTTTATTTAAACTACTACTACTTTACTTTATTTTTAAATCAGAGTTAGATTTCAAATGGCTATGGAAACATACCTAAAAGAATCAAGAAAACCTGATATTTTTTTTTCATAGTGTGCCACTCAGTGAAGCTCAGTGGTGGCGCCATCTGACCACCCATGACAAAACTTTTTTGGAGACACCCCTGTGAACTGGCAGCTCCAGCAGCCTTCAGTTCGTGTAGAGCTGACAGAAAGTCTGGGAGATATGAAGCCGTCCATATCCCAAAACAAGGCTGCGTAATTTAACACGTCTTTAAACAGCCATAGAATTAAAAAATATCACAAATACCACAACAACAATAATTTACAAAATTGCCCAAGAAGTATACTTTAAGTGTGTGTAACATGATATAACATAAATACAATAAAAATGTGTTAGTCAGTCTGTTCTAACAGTCAGAAATTCACAGTTTGCAAGATTTTCAGCCAAATGGATGGAAGTCTCACTGGAGAAGATCCCCACACCTGACATAGATGCTGGGTCACAGGGAGCAGCTTAATTACAGATGAGAATGAGGAAAACTAGAAATTTATTGTAATTGATATCAATAATGCAACTCTGAACTGTGAAATTGATTAAAAAGAGAAAATCCTTAGAAATTACAATGAATAACTACGCTTTAAAAAATACTATAGCTACATACGTATTTAGAAATAACATAAATACTTCATCCTGAAATAATCTAAATATAAGCAGTAAATGCAACATCACAAAAGCGTAATGGCAAAATCCTGCAAGTCTCGTTTTTCTCCTTAACTCACTCTGCCTGGTGGGACCACTGGGAGCCAATCAGATGGCGGGCTGGATGTCAACTCGGAGAGCTTTAACACAGTTTACCACCACTATTCAAATTGTGAGCAGAGCTGCACGGGAATAAACCGAGCAGCGTGGATGCGCTCCTGCTCCACACGGCGGGGAGAAGCGCACGGAGAAGCGGACGGACGGTCCGTAAGCGGGCGGGGTTTCAAATTAGCTTATCGAAACGGGGAAGAAAAAAAAAGAAGAAAGAATTGTAAAATACATTTGGTTCTGAATATGTTTCGTTTCTACAGAACTATCGCGTTTTGTTCCATGGGCGCTTTCAGCGGGACACGTCGTCAAGCAGGGGCGTTTCGCAACGTGTCTGACAAAACACGTCGGCAGAGTTTCTACATCTGTGCGCTAAAACTGCAATAACGCAACATATGAAACGGCTAACGTGAGAACCAAACAATTGTGTAAGCGTAAAGCGATGATTGCTTAATAAGAACAAAATCAGTGTTTCCCTTTTTGTCTTTCACACACACCCCATTTTGGTTGTACAGCTGAAGAACAGTAAAAAGTCAAAACATTGGCCGGTTAAAAAGGTAACAAAATACACATGTAACTAAAACCTGCAACTTTGGAACAAACCACCCGCGATTGTTTTCATAGTAGTTCACCAAGGCGCACCTAAACTCCCAGAACTCACCTGTGTTCTGCCGAGGCCCTGCCCTCCGCTGCCTGCGTTCATTGAAAGCGGGTGGTTCCTCTGCTGCCCGCCCCAATGTCCAGTGCTGGCTCCATATTGGGGGCCCACCTCTTTCCCCAAAGCCATGCCCGCCTGCTGCTGAGGCGTCGGGCCGCCGTAGTCCTGATAAGCGCCTCCGTAACCCCGCATCATCGGGCTGGGGGACGTGAGCAGCTGATTGAGGGTTGGCGTGGCCCCTGAGGGCCCCTGCTGCTGCTGCTGCTGCTGCTGCTGCTGCTGCTGCTGCTGTGTTTGCCCCGGGTACCTCTGAAACCCGCCCGAAACAGGGGACTTGCCGTGGGTCGCAGAGGAGTTGCTGCCCATCATCATGTTGCCCGGCTGCCTGCATCCGGAGGAGCCAATCATCCCGTAGGCCCCTCCGCCGTAGCCCGCCCGGTACGCCGGGTACTGGCCGTACTGGCTGTTGTGGTACCCCCCTTCATTGGAGTCCTGAGTTACCCCCATTCCACTGCTTTGTTGTTGCTGCCCGCCATGCTGGTCATAACACGGCCTTGAAGCGTAATAGCTGTTATTAAACTCAGAGTTGTTAGTAGGGGGACCCAAGTTGGAGTGTTCAAACCTGGAGCCCATCATCCTCTCCGTGGGTTTACAGGTGAGGTCGCCCTCACCTTTCCCCGGGCCGCGCTGCTGCTGCTGCTGCTGCTGCTGGGACTCCTCCTGCCCCACCAACAGGTTTTCCTTACCACCGTGCTGCTGGTGGTCCACACTCCTGTCCCCCCGGGCGGGCTGCCCGTTGTTGCTGTTGTTACTTTGTCGCTGCTGATGTGGCGCAAACTGGCCGAACTGCGGCGGCGGCGGCGGCTGCTGCTGTTGAGGTTGAGGCGCATCTCCGCTCCCCGCGCATTTCAGCTTGTGGTTCGCGATCAGAGCCGCTTCCATCGGGGAAGTGTTTGAGTTGGACGCCGAGAGGTTAATCCCGGGCTTGTCGTGGCCGTCCGGAGCTTTGTGCGCCGCGGAAGTTGAATGGACCATGGTGCCGAGCTCGCCTCGGCGGTGATGGTCTACATTATTCAGAGTTCCATCGCCGGCACCCAGCATCTGTCCGCTCCGCTGCGCGGTCCCTGCTCCTCCACCTCCTCCACCTCCACCTCCTCCTCCTCCGGATTTCCCCGAATTGAGCTCCGGAGCCAAAGTGCCGGATAATTTCTTATTTTTATTATTAGTTCTGGTCGGAGCCGATGCCACTTGCGCAGCCATGGTCACTCCAACATCTCAGCGCGCAGTGACAAGCAAGCCCCGACCAGCCTTGCGCACAGAAAATGACAACAGGGGAAGGAGAGAAACACAATCTGAGAGCTGGGAAAAAAAAACCCAAAGAAGTCTATCTTTTTTTCTTTCTATAACGAAGGTTTTGCTGTGGTGAAATGGCGAGGCTTCATGTTGAAAGTTTCTCTGCCAGCTTTGAACGAAACTTTTTCTTCTTCTTCTTCCACCCCTCTCCGCCTCTCCTCCATCCCCGGTTCTCTGTAATGTGTAGCAGCGTCTCCCGGAGCCTTGTGGCCCAGCATGGCATGAGAGAGATCGGGCTCCACCAGCTTATCCACCTCCAGGGCTCCGGCGCTCTTCATATGGAAAACCTGGACTGGAGTAGTGAATCATTACGCACTAAATATATGCTTTTATTTCGTCTCCGCACCACTTTCAACGGTGCATTTTTATTTCTTTTTTCTTTTTTAAAGCGTAGCATGAAAATAAAAACGCGTGATTTAAAACACGCTTAGTTTAATAGTGTAATTTTAAGGTTTTAACAGCTTTATTAGGACCATAAGGAGTCAAGACGTTGTTACCGCCTCTTCATCTGAGGCGCACTTTATGTTTTCACATCTTAAGTGGTTTGGTTGTGTTTTGCCAAATTACGCACCAACGTCGCTTTAACCGCCGCACTCACCCAAATAAGCACAAATAAGCGCCAAGGCGAAGTTTTTGAGCGTCACCACTCCATTATCCAGATCTGCTTTTACCTCCCCTCTCCCGCTCCTCTGTCCCTCGGCTCAAGCCGGTTTCTCTGCAGCTCCTACAGCAGCGGTTGGACACGCAACCGAGAGGTGTGCAATCAAGCTGCCATCGGAATAAGAATGTAATTACGCCTCGTAGCATATGTAAAGCTGCACAATTCCAGCTTTCCTCCACAACACTTTGCAACCGCGTCATTGCAGCGATGCAAATTTCAGCGCGATAGAACAAACAAGCAAAGACGCAATAATCAGAAATCCAGACAATCGCTTCAAATATTCAAGGCTATTTGATTAGGCTAGATGGAATGAGAGCTGAGGTCAATTTACAATGGCGCTGCTAAAGGAGGGCGACGGGGGGCAATAGTCCTTTTTATAAATACAACATATTTTTAATAGCATTTGTTTAGAACTTATCAGCTTTAATTAATGTGAAACTGGAGCCAAAATTGCATAAAGGGATCTGCAAGGGCGGGTCCTTGTATGGATAGCGTTAGCTGGAGGTTTTTACAGAGAAACCTACAACAGTCACGGCTAAAGCAGCTGACTATCTATACTGCTAATGGAAAGTTAAGTGAAAGGAAAACATCTGGCAGAAAAATGTGAACAAGAATCGGAGAAAATCAGACTTGAGTGTTCAAGAAAACTCTGTTAAAGACTTCAGAATTCACAAGGTGTAGGCTCAGGGTGGAGTCAGTTCTGTGTGTTTCATCACATCCAAGACATTTATATATCACCTCCATTGAATCCCTGTCCTTTATCCACTCTAACATACAGTTGTGGGATAATATAACTTCCGAAAAGTTATAAATTTTAATTTGAGTGTGAGACCTACCAGTTATCACTCCCACATCCACGCCCCATTAAGCGCCTTTCATAAAACTTCCTGGGAACGCCCCTGTCACAATACATTGAAATGTAAGAATGGAATTGTAATAAGAATGGATCTTCAAGCTAATCCTCAGATGAGCCTTATTTAAACAGATGACTGCATTCCTCAATTTCCCCTCATAAGATTCTCACTTTTTTTTCTCAAAGAGAGACTTGTCTGAACATCTAATAGAAAAAAATAACCGCGGGCGGCAGTGTTAGACCACACAAAACCAAAGTCTACAAGATATTCTATCCCATCAATAGTATTTCAAACATGAATGTAAAATAGTGCTTAGTAAAGAAGCCAGGGTGTCTGTTGGGACTTGAATGAGCAGAGGGTCCGCTTTGATGAGATCAGATGCATTTGATCAACAGAGGGAGCTGCAGATGAAAGAGTGGAGGGAGGCGGTGAGGGTAGGAAGAGAGGGGTCGTTTTAAAGGGGGGGTAGAGGAGAGTTGTGCTGAGGATGGCCGTGATAATTATGATTAGTGGCTGTGGCTGGAAGAAATGTGAGGAGAAGATCATTCTGCCAGTGGTGGAGGTAAAATAGATTACCATTATTGACATGATGATTATGGGCTGAGGTGGTGACGATCAAATCATTCTTGCTTCATGTCACAATTTAGTTTCCTTATAGGAGTTTTGTGTTGGATGAGACACAAGAAATCATGTCCATGACAATGGGAAGACCCCTGCTGGAGAAACTGTGTGATTACAAGCAGAGGGTTAAAAAGACCGAGCATAAAACACATTTTTAGGTGTTAAGATTCCAATTTTATATCTTGCTTGTCTAATTCATTGCTCTCGCCCCCTTACCCCCCACCCCACCCACACCAGTACAAGTATATTTTTGGAAGTAAGAGCAAAGTGCTCCACTTTGACTGGAGCACTTCCAATCAAAGTGCTGTAGGACCTAATGAAAACCAAAAAATAGGCCTGAACATAAAGACATTAAAAAATATAAGTGAAGATGAAAGAAATAATAATAGTATAAAATATAATTGCATATAAATTACAATTATATGATAAAACGGTGACATTTTTTTTAAAAAATAATAAAAGCATGAAATAAACTAATATTTGTTATCCTTCTTTTTAAAAAAACTATCTTTTTGTGGTTTAAATTTATCTGTACATATTTAACAAGCTATATTTTCACTTGGTTGCATTTCTTTGGTAGCTATTTCTTAAAATGAGGAAAAAAAAGTACTTTACATTATTAGTAACTGATACTGGAAACAGCGTCAGTGAGTCACGGGGGACTATACACGCTTCTTCATCCTTGGTGTTTCGGCAGGAGATAGTTAAAATGGGAAAGCATGCTTTTTAATTTTGGTTTTGCATCACCTAGATATAAATATCAAATTTCTATTACTACGCAGCATCAAGAAGCTTAATCCCACTTTTCCAAATAGAACTGACTCACCAGAGACAAATAAACAAGAATGACAACCCTGGAAACCTTTCCCAGCTGCATACCTTTATGAGCCCATATGGCACAAAATAAAAGCAATAACACTGTTATGGTCCAACTCCAGACTCTATGGTGTTCACTGGCCCAGCCTACACCATCAACATACCAGATGGCTGTTTAACTATAGGGCACGCCATGAAGACATCACATTAACAACATATTTACATGTGATTGTGAAGAAGAAACCACACAGGTGATGGAAAATGACACCAGCGCTTCACTAAATGACTGCTTTTGTTGGTTAAGAGCTAAAGTATAGACATTTAAGTCTGATCCACACAATGTACACATGACATATCTGGTTCTCATCAGCCCCCCTAGATCAAAGACTCAGCCCTGATTTGCTGGAGCTACGCTAACGCTAACAGTAAGGGGACCTGGGGCATTAGCATATTCTATGATGGCGCCCAGCTTTTTCAAGCCATTGCCTCGGCTGCAGCTCTGGGTGTGCCGCGCTGTGGCTTCGCAGCTCTAATTTCCCCTTTCTCGTTCATTAAAAAAAGCCCACTGTTCTCCTATTAATTCGCAGACACACTGATGTGTTTGAAAGCTGGGGATGTGTGCGCGACGTGCGCGTATGTGCGTTTGGGAAGGAGGGAGGTGGAGAAGGGCAATGGCTCAGCGCATTTGCATTTATGTTTAATTTATAACCTTCAGGGGCCCCCTGATGCAGCAAGATTGAAACAATAACTCCAGACAAACACAGGGAAGAGTGGAGGAGGAGCCTGAGGAGGGTGGATGGAATTAAAAATATACAGATGCGAGATGGTACGCGCTTTGGAAATGTGTGTCTGTACACCAAGGATGCTGTTGCGGTGTGTGCGGCTTTCATGTGTATTTCTATGAGAATTGGTATTACTCATCTGCATCAAGGAGTATTTGAGATGCACACACGCACATACCCACACGCACACATGTGCCGACAGAGAGGCAGAGGTCTCCAAACCACGAGGGGATAACATGCCACGGTGAGTGTCTGTCAGGAGCAGAGCTGGAGCCTGTTCTGGGGGAGTCTGCAGGGATCTCCCCCTTTGTAGCACAGCAGACAGTAGCAGCAGCACAAGCTTGGCCAAGCACAGAAAGTGGGTCAATCCAAAACACACACACACTCACACACACGTACGCACACACGCAAGCACAAACAGACCCGGATACACACACGCTCAGCTTAGATATATGCGGCCTCTAATGTCAAAGAGTGGGCGTGTTTGTAAGAAAATAAAGAATGCACAGATGAATGTGTTCATGGGAGAAAGCGTAGCAGTTTACTTTGCATTAGTGATGTTAGAGGGGGTGGTGAGTGAAGGGAGGCTTATTTGAGATGGAGGTTAGATGGCCGCTCAGTAGAGGAGAGGAGGTGTAGCTGAGACAAAACGTAGCCAGCCATTGTAAGCATATGGTGTGGAAGTGCATCAAATTGATCCATAGTCTTTTCATTTCAGGCTTGGGTAAATAACAGCATTTGCATTGATCATTCTACACAACCAGGCAACAATGGTCTTGGGTAACTTGGGTGATATGGTGTGTGTGCGTGTGTCTGCCTGTGTGTAAATGTGCCTGCTAGCAAAACACTTCTCTTATTTCGCTACTGTTCCTTGCGGAGTCGAGGGCCTCAGCAGAGCCCTACAGACGGCTATGATGGATAAAATGTTTTCAACAACACTTCAGAAGAGTGGATGCTATTGTGTCCGCCTATATACCGAAACACAGAATCACAGAATTCCCAGGACGCCGCATGCTCTATTTATGTGTTATGAAAAACATGACTCAAAAGAAAATCGGAAAACAGCCCTGCTCCACTTTCACTGTCAGCTATCATGTGAAGTGTGAAGAGGAGGAAGAGGATGAGAGTGAGAAACAGGGGGAAAGAAGAGTAGACGGGTTTTTTTTTTTAATCCACAGATCCTTTCCTGATAGTGACAGGGGACTGGGCTCTCAGAAACCCCTCAACCCTGCATCCCTCCATCCCTTCCTCCCCCCACCTCTGATGCCTGTCACTGCTACCCTCTCCCTCCCTTCTCCTCCCGACTGAAGGAGTGTGTGAAGTGTCCCCCGAGAGGCACTGACTCAAAGACGGTATTTACAAGATCCACACTGAGCCCACTTTTAACTGCCTGTGAAGAACTTCTCCCGCCGCCTTTGATGTGCCAACCTAATGGGGAAGAGCTTGCCGGCAGTCATTGCATATGTTAGCGAGGCAATGTGAGCTAATCCGCTAGCATTGCAAGGTAGATTCATGCTGCTTGCAGTAAATGAGCTCTTCAAATGCTGTATGACTTTGGTGCATTGCTGTCTTTGGAAAATTTTCTCACCGGCAAAAAAAACAAAAAAAAAAACACACTGACATGTTCTGTCAACTTTTACAGCAAATCACAGAAGGCTGAAGCAGAAAAAAACGCATTGTACTGATTTTACAATGGATTTATAGGTTGGTAAATACTCTCTAATATGACTGGACAACACTGACACTGAATTCTCATTGTTGCAAAAGTTTATACTAATATACTTTTCTGTTGTTGTAAATGGTGTTTCAGTAAATAAGTTGGTTTAGCAACATCCTCACCCAATAAAACTTCTTTTAAAGTAGTAAAAGCTTGTAGAGTGGTACAAAAGACTCATTGCCAGTTTTTACAATAATTGACTGTTGCGACCAAAGTTGACCAAACTAGTTGTTCAGTTTAAGAGCCAATTATGTACCTTTTCTCATAAGGCCAGGATGGAGTGCCTTTTTCTCCTGAAAAATAAAACCAAAATTTCAACTCTCCATGTTGTTTTTACTCTGATTGTCTTTGTTGATATAAAAGTAATTTATTTCAGTAATTCAATTTAAGGTTCTGTCAAGATATTTTATCTTGACAGACACAATGGATCATTGGAAAAGAAGCTGGATTGAAACATGTTAATAAAAAAGTTCAGTGGGAGGAAAACAAAATCAGACAAGCGACAGGCATCACTTCAGCTTTGAGGGGATGATGATGCAAAGCCTGTTCAGGAGCTGGGGAGAGATTCATATTCTTTCTTCTTTTATAGACAATTGTTTTGTTTTTAACTTTCAGTATTATTTTTAAGACTTATCTTATACCTTCACTGATTTACTCCCCCCCCCTTGCACAGACAGAAAGCTTGTAGGTTTTTTCCAGAGTAAAGTCCTGAGTGTCATCAAAAGTTAAAACTCTGAAGGTGGTGAAAGACGTCCAGATAAAATATTTCAAAACACAATCAATTTGGATTAGGATTATACTTAATTTGGGTCCAGTTCTGTACAGCACACCATCATTTGGGCACCTCTGGTCTAACGTCAGATGAATCTTTTGATTTATTTAATTTCATCTTACACACAAAAAACCCCAAAACACACAAACCAGCCTCATTGGCAAATCTGCAGAGGCAAAATGCTGATGCTCATCCAACTAAATTTTATCATTAACAAGGGTTGGAAGAAGAACTGATTTCATAACAAAGAGGCATTTGGAATGATTTTGAATTAGGCTAATTAGGTTTGTGTTTTGTTTGTTGCTCAGGAGGCGTGATCAAAGTGATATTTCACCAATTTGTGTCAGCTTGGGAGCAGAGGAGAAAGAGTTCGGAGAACAGTGCCTATTAAATCTCCTCAGGTTTGGCGCACCGTTGCGTTAGGGACGGTAATCAAAACAAGAGAGTTATGAATAATGAACAGCGTTGATCAGAAGGAAGCAAAACAGTGCGTTTGTGCAATATTAGTGGCTTTATTTGTAAGAAGACTGGATTCGGGGCTTCTGCAGATTCACTGCAGATTCTACATGCTTAGGTTGAGTGGCAGGAGAGAAATGTTAGAAATTTGGATGGCTTGACCCAGGAGCTCAAAGTCTGAGTGCAACTGGCTGTTTTGATCTTATCTAATATTTATGTATAGCTTCCTTGATATTTTCTTCGCTCTGTGAAGCGGTCTGCTTTTACAGTGTTACACAATGATGTCTTAGAGGGGCAATGATGAAGATCAAACGAGGTCGGAGCTCAGAGTACAGAACGCATTCCCTCTTTTTCTCTCTCTCTACACAGCCTGCGAGGAAAGGCAGCAGCAGGCTATCTAATACTTTGTGATTGAAATACATGCTCCACTAGACTGCAGCATACACTCTGATCATATTTGTATTTGTGTCTCTGTCAAAGGAATATGGGCACAAAAAGAGAAAACGCTGTTACCATTTCAGTATGTGCCTCGTCTACAGAGACTATGATTCTGCAGAAACACTTATTTTGGGGTCTTTCACGTTCGCGGCTGCCACAGAACCAATCAAGGCTGTTTGGATCAGTAATGGCTTCAGTTGCTTTTCACTATCTCTCCACAAAAGTCAAGTGTTCTCAACATGTTATTTGCCCAAAGTGGCCTTGTTCCAAGGCTCTATTGTTAGCCTAATGGAGGCAAGATGACACTAAGACTCTAATTATGGACGCCAACGATCAGCCCTGATAATATTGAGAGTAAAGTGGGTAATTTGTGGCTGTTGTGTTGAAGGGCTGTGGGTAGGCATAGAAAAAAGGGAGAGAGGGGGTGGGGGTGGTGAAGAGAAGGAGGGAGGTGGGGGAAGTTGTTTTCTTGTGTCATCGCCTCATCGTCCGTCACCCTAATCATTCCCCCGGAGCGTTGAGCTGAGATGTGGACACAGCAGGAGAATATTAATGGACTGTGTGACATTATGGTCCCCGCCCATTCAAAAGGAATGTTCTATTACATTATGGCCCATCAACAGGTGATTTCTCATTGCACGCTAGGATTCAGTGGAGTATACTCCTATTTCATAAAGTGACTGCATGCCGCGGATCAAATGCCCATTTTTCATGTAGAATACAGATACTGTACATGCAGCAGACTCAGGCTTATAGATCAATGTTTTATTTGTCACTGTGCTTGTGGCATACACAGATGTGCAAAAGTCTTGAGTCAGCTCCTATTTCTACGCATTTCTGTCATCAAGGAACCAGTCTCTGACAGAACTCTTGACAGACAAGCAATGCAACAATTAGGTTTGAAGGAGTAGGATTTAGTGGTAGCTGATCTTCACAGAAAGAAAATGCTGTTTAAGAAATACTAAAGACAACAGTTTGACCACTAAAGGGGGTATGCCTTTTTGAAAAAAAGTTGCTAAGGGGTTCTGAAATGTCGCTAAATATTGCGACAATATGCTATGCTGGTACCAGTGCTTTACTTTGCTCTTCACACTCCTCTTAAACTTCTTTGCTCATCACTTGCTTTTGTGCTCTCAGTGTCTCTTATCACCATCTGCTTTGGTGGAATGTTTCAAAATTTTCTGGGAGCAGGTTATTCTGACTCCGGGGTATTTTGTTCCACTTTAAAGGAAACTGACAAGGCATCACAAGCAGGGTTTTGTTAGGTTTGTCTTCCTATTTCTGGAAGCCTTGACATATAGATAATAATCACTTGCAGCAGGTGTTTTAATTAATCAACATATTATTTGATATTTTGGTTGTACATGTTCCTTCATATTTTGGTAAAGTGTTTATGAGCAATCAACTTTTCACTCACAAAAAGGGCTTTTCTTCAAGTTTCTTGAAAACATTACTGATTGCTTGCTGAATGTTCCTTAAATGTTTAATGAGCATTAAATGTTATTCTTAATAAAAGTCTTGAATATATTAATGCAGGTCTCCTTTAAAAATGACTTGATTGGCTGGTTTAGCAAGCAACAAGCTTTTAATAGTTAATAAGTGAAGCTTAAAAATGGGTTATAGTAATACACTCTAAAAAAGATCTTTCTTTGTTACACAATACACTGTACACTATCTTGGTCTAGTAGAAGCAATGGGCAAAACATTTTAGAAAAAGTCTAGAAAATTAATGTTCAGAAACATAGAAAACTACAAATCAAGACAACTTCAAAGATCCCCTAAGTTTCCAGAAGTATCTTGTCACCATCTGAATCAGAAACTTCAGGAGTCACTCCAATCACTTCCGTTAGAGATGTATAAAATCCAGCAGCTAAGCAAGCGTGCTGTTTCTACAAAGAGTTGGGCAACAATAAAGGACAAGACACACCAGATCCAGTTTACTGAAAATCAGGTCGGGTGATGTGCACGGCAATTAGAACAGTGAAGTTAATGGGGTTTCACAGACAGCTAGCAATTCCCTGCAACTGTGTCTCCAAAATGTCTGACCAAAACTGACTCAGAGACAGTCTTGGTTGGAAGTATGGAGCAATTTGACCAGGATATCATGAGTGAAGTCTTTAATATTGTGGAAAACCTTCTCAGAAAAGCTGATAATGTTCCAGCTGCAAACAGTAAAGTCTGCAGCTGGGTGAGTTGCTGATTAGGAATCAGAGGTGTCCTCACAGCAGCACTGAGCAATCTTTTCTACCGTACACTTCTTTCTTGTAACATAATTTCCCAAACAGTATCTAATGTGAGAGGCTTAACAAAGTTTGGCCTTTGTCTCAAATTCAGTCTAAGGTAAACAACCTATCCTGATGAATGGAATCCAGTGGCAGTAATGGTAAGAGAGACACCAAAGCAACTCAGCAAGCTTGTGCCTATTCTGTCAACACCCTAAATCAAAGCCTCCTTTTCTCTTGAGTGATCTGTCCAAACAATTAAAATGGAACCTCTTTGTACCATCACACTTAACATGTCAGACAGAAAAATGAAAGGAGCCTCATGTATTGCCTTGACGCCTCCTGTGACAAGCCCCACGGAGAGAGGAGCACACCACAGAAATGACGGCACTGTTCAAATTTTAAATATGTTTTGACACAAAATCAAAAGTTGCTCACCATAATGGGGCAGAGCTTCCCCCCCTTTTCCTCTGTGATCACTTATTAGACCCCAAGGTGAAGCAGGCAGAAATACTGACACCTGAATATTCTCTTTGCACTTTCTTTGACATTTTCTAGCAGATCTGGGAATCATTTCACAATGTGAGATATCATTTCATAGTAAGATTTAGGCTCTGATCTCTCCACATCTGAGGCTCATGAAAAAAGCCACCGATGATCAATGAGGATTCCTGGGTGAGTTGCTGGGTTGTTTTTTTTTTATTATCTGCTTCTGGTGTCCAAAGCTATGTCTGCCGGTGTTCACATTCTGATGATTACAATAAAGACATTTTTGACTACTTGACACTGAATGGGGGGCTGTTTCTAAACACCCAAATATCCAGATCAGAAATAAAGACTGACTTTTTTGAGATCTATATCATGTTATAATGTTTTTCATTCATCAAAAACACACCCAGTGTGTTGCTTTGACTCATTCATACATGGCTGAGGAACCCTTCAATCTCAAATGGCAGCCATTTTGGGTGTCTTACCATCTTGGGTGTCTTACCATCTGCTCATACAATGCACCACCTATTTCCCTAAAGCTCTGCCTTGGACCCTCATTCACAAGCTGAGCTCCAACCCCACAGAGCACCCCTTCCCTGGAACCCCCATACACAGCTCCACCAGACCAGTGACAGAAGTAATTAGTAAGCACCTGGAGAAAGCATGTTTGCTGAGTTTATCATACCTCAACATCCTAAGAAAGGCTGTAAACCGCATCAATGGATAGCATGGAGAAACACTGTTGTGATAATGTGCTACAGTGGGAGTGTCGGAAGGGGTAGGTGATTCTTCAAGTGAAACTCACCCCCAAATCAACTTTTTTGCTGATAACCTCTCTAAATAGGAATCAGGAGTGGGATACTCCTCTGTTCTGACTACTGGTAAAGGTATGGTGTTGAACGGATGACTCCAGGAGACAGGCTTCAGTGCTGAGGAAGATGGAGAAGCTAATGGTGGCTAATGGCAGCTCTCGCTTGTGGTTTCCATAAAAGTTACCAACAACACAGAAAAGGAGTTACTAGATTTATCACTAGTTCTTGTTTTAAAAAAAGGCCACAAGAGGAATCTGACAAATCAAATATTTTTTCTCCTATCCCGGCAGGAGTCACTATATATATATTTATAAATATACCAACAAAGCAGATAAGTTGACAACATTGCTTCTTTCATCATGATCACCCATCAGTCATCCTCTCCGCATATCCCCACATTTGGTGTTTCTTGGCTCCACCCAGTTTTCCAGAATTTGTAAAAAAAAATTCCAGGGGGCGGGGCTTAGCTTTCAGAGGGTGTTAGTTATACTATGATACAAAGTCAAATTCCTTTCTTTCTTACACTATATGTCTGGGAAATACATAATACCCCTCTTTAATAATGTGGATCCTTGGAACATCTTGTCTCTTACAAAGGATGCAGGGATTCTACAGTCTGGGAAAAGTCAAGGAAATTTCTAGATTAAGATAATAAAAAAAATAGCTCATCAGTATATCTAGACTTTTAGACTCATCTTTCCAGTAAAGCTTGCTTGTGTTCTCTCTTCCTTCCTTTTTAGATGTTACCTGAAGCATTTTGGTCATGAGACACTGGTGAGGAACAATTTATTTTAATTTAACATTAATAGACTGAAAGGCTTTAAACATAATGGAAAAAAGAAAGTCCATTTCATGGTCTTTTACTGTTCTCTGAATAATCCTAAAGATGAAATTCCTAATCTTCCTCCAAACAGGAGAGAGTTTCTTTTTTAACCAAGACCCTAATTACGCCCAGCTTCGAATTAGCATGTTTAATACAACAAAATGTTTTAATAAAGAATAAAGGCAAGGCAGCAGAAAACAAAAGGCAACTTGGTAATGAGATTATCTCTGCCGGGCGCCCAGCGCACATCATTGTAGTTCAGACAAATGGAGATTAGGAGTCATACTCAAAACAGCCTAATCCACGAATGACTGCAGATATGATTGCTTTCCATTGTGATTGGTGAATGAGTGTGGTTGGATTTATCTGAAATCCTGAGGAGACTTTAAAGTACAGTTGTACATGAAGGCGTAGAGCCAGTTGAAGATTAGCTGAATCCATCTGTGATAAGCTTCTGCAGTTTGGCCACAAACGGAGATAAACAAAAATCTGAAGACCAGATGATGTAATATGCATCCAGCAACTATAGATTATCCCCACAGATCATAAATTTGCATAATAAATCATAGTACATCCTAAAATACACAAATGTTTAATTTACTCATTTAAAAAAAAATGTAGTTTTTAAGATGTGTTTAAATGTTGCATGTTCCAGTGCACTTAGTGGTACCGCTGCCATACGTTCCTTTTCTCTAAGGGCTAAAACACACTCCTTCATCCCTGACCTCCCCCCTTTAGTTGCTGACAAGGTCAAACATCTCCCATTAGAGAGGACCAGGCCTCGCCTTTTTGCCAGGGAAGTATCCAAGTCGTACATCGTGAAGGTCAGGGGCTGCATAATGAACTGGAAAATGTCAGTTATATTACTCCTCGTTTAAATGGCGGATTTTCCAGCACCGGGAACAAGGGTGATATTTGCCCCTTTTTTTCGCCTGCGCGGGCCCAGAGCAAAGAGTCTTCTTAATCCAGCTGAGGGTGTGAAATTGAGTCATAAGTGTAAAGGGATGTGATGTCCTGCTGTGTTACGCTGCACTTCTTCTTCAGCAAAGCGGAGACATGAAGAGGAAAGGGTCCACCATCTTCTCACTCAAGTTTTCAGTCAGTCGTCTAAGAAATTTTAACTTGGAAGGAAGACTGATAAACAGGGTGACAAGTATACCTCAACGTTTCACAATTGTAGACACAGACTTTAATGGCTTTTGCTTTGATTTAAAGTCATACCTTTACTTTGATACCCCCAAATAAACCACACATAAATGTCCACATGCAATTTTAAAATAAATACAGCTGTTTTGTGGAAGCAGTGGAGGTTTTCTAGAGAACATTGGTAAAAAAAAAATACTCCACAAATGTTCAAAGAAGGCATGTAGTGTAGCAAAATTTCACTGTACTAAGTATTCATATGGGAAGACTAAAAATAAGAACATGTTCAGATTCTTATTTGCAAACAAAAAAAAATTGTCTTCAGCTTTACAATTGCATATTAGTTTGTCTGAGACTACTACATAAAATCTAATCAATTTACCTTCTTTTTTCAAAACTGTGAAAAAGTGTGACTATAAATACTTTTGCAAGGCACTACAAGATCAATATTTCTTATAATAGGAAAATATAAGACTGCTGGGAGTGTATAAATCGTAATTATTAGTCTGATCATCCACATTTCTCGATGCAAAACCCATAGGAAAGTTAGCAGCCATGCAATAGAAGTGACAGCGGAGTGATGACAAAAGGGCATCCAAAGGAGAATTTTAATAATGATTCCTTAAAACAATTTCCATTAATTTTCAGCCCTCTCACCGGGGAGTAATATCTACATGCCCGAGGCAGGTTTAAATTGCATAGTCTGCCTGAGAAAAAGAGACAAAGACTCCCCAGTGTCCAGCAGCTCTCATCAGCACAGGAAGAGTCGAGGAACACCCAGGAGACAGCGCCACAATAATGGAGGCCACACTATTAGCACGGCGTCAAAACTTGAGATGGTTAAATCCGGATGGGCATTGTCTCGAATGATGCTGTGAAACAAACCACAAGAGACGTGGAGGCTGTGGCTGCATTTCCTGGGTCTTTGCCTCATGTTGAGAGGCATTACCTCAGGTGGACAGACCGGCCAGATTGTAGCTTTATCTGCTCTGCCTGCTGCATGGCTAACAGACAATGTCAAAGGTAGGACGTGAATAATACCGTCATTTCATATTCCGACTCCCTGCCAGGGAATATGTCACTTGGACATCAGGTCACAAACCCAGCCGGCGCGTGAAGGTAGATGCGCGGCCTCGAGCTTTGCTGAGAGGAGAGGGAAGGCAGCCAGCTAATGTCACGCATAGCAGCCTCAGGGATGCTCTCATTTTCCCTCCTGAAGTTATTCCGGGGCCAAGCTGGCGTCCCTCGTACTTCCCGGCTTACGTGAGTGCACTTTGATCGATGACACTGGGCTGCTCTCCTGGGAACGGGCACACCTGGCAAACTGTCAGCGGATGCAGGTTTTTTGTGAGGGTAAAGAGGGTAAGATGGGGTTGCAGACGCTCTGGGATATCTCTACAGACAATACTGCTGTGTGTTTAACACTATAAGCCCTTTGGAGAACAATTTAGATGCACGTATATTTAATCAATGTTTTACCAAATACTTAGCGAAAAGGTAGTCTAGCAAATGGCCTGACTTTATTCACATAATTATCCCCATACAGAACAATAACATAACTACTGCCAGTAATACAACTTAGTCAATTTTTACAGTAACAAAGTAATGCAATAGCTTGCCAATAATGTACAAAAAAAATGTATTGTTGGCTGATTAATATTAAGCAAACACATGGAGGTCACATGATCCCTGGTGTTTTCTTGAATTCTAGTTACTACCTAATGCATTTCGCAGTAATTAACTAAGTAATATTCCTTCATAAATTAAATACTGTTGATATTATACACACGGAATAAAATGATACATGAAAATGTTTTCCCTCACTGTCTGAAGTTAGGTCAGGGATGCACTCATCATAACTAACCTTAGAATTACCAAAATTATTTCTACTTGCTAAATAACAGAAAACGTTGTGGATTTTCTTGTAAGTCAGAAGTTTACATTCATTTGGTCAGTAGCAAAGATAACTGCGTGTAAAACAGCAGGACTTGGATCAAACCTTTTGAGTCTCCATAAATAGTATCAGAAGCTTGGTTATTGCTACAAAAGTAAGTGGCTGAAGTGCAATTTGATACATAAATTTAAGTGAGGGTATATGTTAATGTTTTCGCCTGCATGCATAATATGTGACTTCATGTGGATTAGACAACATCCAGTATAAATTCAAACTTGTGCATCTAATTCTTCTTTTTTAAATTAATTTGCTTCTCTGTTCTATTCTTATTCCACCCTTGAAAAAGAACAGTTCAAATAAAGATCCAAACCCCCAAATGAATTGGAGACTGATGCCTGTGATGAACTAGCTCTTTATTTGAACTGACAACAGCACATCCATGCTCTATTGTAGCATTGCTGTCAAATGTTTTATATTAAATCTGTCAAAAAATAAATCATTACTCTAGTCATTTAAAAACACGTTGTTGTGCACCAACCCATAACGATAGCCACTTTATTGGCAGTTTTAGATGATAATTAGTTGCAAAAGTGAAGGATCTTAATTCTTTAACATGGTGTCACCAGTATATATGTATTAAATATATTTCTACCAGTTCAATGAAAAAATAAAAAAAACAACTGCATTTATTTTCTCCCACTTGTCACTCCTATAAGTTCTTTTGATGAAAAGTTTCTTTCTTACAGAACTTTTCTAATATCTTGTTCTGCGGCTGCTCCAAGAGGTTGGATGTCTCATTTGCAAGTGAGGACTTGGAGGAGAGAGGGCTGTCCAGCAGCCTGTCCATCACACAAGCTCACTGGGGAGAGTGTGTGCCTGAGCTTGAAGGAGTGTGCATGTGTGTGTTGATTAATACCGGGAGGGCAGGGCAGTGCTCAGGCTGCGGCTGTCGGGAAAAGGGAGAGAGAGGACACTTCTTTTCACTGGCGCTCAGGGAAAAGTCTGCTGGAGGAGAGGGTAATGAGCCAGAAACGGGCTGAGAGACGAGAAGGCAAGACTAAGAGGAGGAGAGTCAGTGGAGGAGGTACAAGGACAGGGCGCCACACTTCACCACTGACCTCACACATACCCCCATCCCCCTTCACTCAGCTTCACCTTGCCATCCCTGTCCCACTCCTAGGAAGCCAAGCGCCACCATAGTTCTTATTTTTTTCCCTGTATTTTTCCTCTGCTCGGGTCTCTTGTCTTTTCTGCTCTACATCACATGGTAACCTGAAAAGTACATTTGTATGTGGTTCCATGCACACAGTCACAGGTTAGGCATGCACACATTCCCACTCCTCTTTTCACATGCATGGGCCATTTCCATTGTGAAAGGTCATATGTACTCTTTGCATAGTACACTACACCCAATTAATCTGAAAAGGGAGCAGTTCATTAGAGATGAATGCTTTAAATAACCCCATTTTAAACAAGAACTAATTCAAACAGTATTTAATATGCCTTAGTGACATAAGTGAACCTTTAAAAGTATTATTATCCTCATAGTTTCTCCAGGAGGTGCTGGGCTGAACATTAGTAAGGCTTAATAGGGCAGTAGTGTAGTATGGTGTTTGATTCAAATACAGCTAATGCTACATATATAAAATAAATAAATAAATGTAATAATATTTACATTTTTGAATAATCAAATACATGTGAAAAGTATTATTTGAATTTTTTTCTTTATCATAAGTTGAAACTTATGATTAATTTTTTATAGTCCTGTGTTGCTGCAGGTTCTGAGTATATTTTTTTAAAATAATTTTTGCCTTACTTGTCAATCACAGTGACTATCACTGCTAAACTGATTGGCATTTCAGGTATTGTGTAGCTAAACCAATCAGATGTCAGGATCTATTTCACAATACATTATGAAAGTTTACATCTTATGATTGACTTTACTGAAGGCAATACTGAATTAATTACACTATTTTTTAAACAGAAATGTTGTAAATAAACAAATCTAAGTTAGTTTATTCTAATATGTATTTATATGTCGGATTTGTTGTGTAGATAACCAATATACAATTATTTACAAGCACACTCAATACCATTTTGTGTTCCATTTAATTTTGTAAGTATGAAGACATTTCTAGAAATTATGACATGTTCATGGGGAACTTTTGAGAAAAGACATAAAAGACTATTTTCAAGTGGACAAGGATTAAAGTCTTTAAGCTATTTAGCATCAAATGTACAAAACAGTATTATAAATTTTCTGAGTAAGATTCAAATCTGACCCTATGTACAACATATCTTGGAAGATACTTAATGAGTAGACTTAAAAAAATAAATAAATACATGCAGATTTAGAACAAAGTCTTACATCCAAATAGCCCAGAATCAGAATCTATCGAAAATGCTCTAAGCGTGAGTTAATTACTTCATAAGATAATAAAAACAGCTTCTAGATTTGACAGTAACAGCTGTTCATATATTTTTAGCATTTTCCTTTCAGCAATAAAACATACTTTTATTTCTAAGTGGGTAAACATACTTTATCAATTTGCCAATTATTTCTCAGCAGCTTGTAACAGTTCTTTTGTATGCTGAATTAAGTTCTTTAAAAATGATCATTGCAAAATGTTAATTTGCTAACAATGGCTTAAGGATAAACTGTATTGATTTGAATTTATACCCTGCAGCAATGCAATGTTTTAGGTATACTGGATGGCATGCATTCAATTAGAAAACATTAATTTCAGTCACAGATCTCAGACTTTATTGGGCTTGCCCCTTCAAAGATATGAGCCTAAATGAATAAAACGATATTCATCACATCTCAGTGATGTATCAAATATCTATCTTGACATCACAGAGAGGTGTTTGATTGACAGATATGAGATTTTGGTGGGTTTGTCTGATATGGTTGTAAACTTTTAAAGTTTAGTTTATTGAGTTGATTTGAACAGAGACATGAATAAGGCTAATTGAAAAGTAGTTAAAAGTAAAAGGATTACAATTCCCTACCCCTTTTACATCATTTCAACTTATATTATTTTCCTTCCTTTCTGTAACATTAAATTATCTTAGTACATTACCGTCATTGAATTAGCCATCCATTGCCTAAACCCTGCAGACTGGGCAGAGTACACCATGGAGTTTGCACAGTGATGCAAAGGCAGCATTTAAATACTTTCCTCGTTACCTCTGGGACCAACTCTCTGAAAACCTGAAATTTGCAGAAACTCTAAGATCTTTTAAATTTGCTGCACCTCTAAGGGAACATGAAGGTCAAAGGTTAGGTTTATCATGTCTATCATGCTTTCACTTTTAATGTTCCTTCCTGTGTCTATTTATGTGATGCCTTGTGATGTCATTGTTTTGATGTATTTAGGGTTTCTATTGTGTTTAATTTCTGTTTCTCTTAGTTTCTCTTTAAAGCACATGAATTGCCCTGAATACAGCATAATAGGTGCTGTTTATTTGCTTCACTGCCCCCCAGTGGCCAAAAAGTTTCAGCTACATTTAATTTCAAAATAAATGACTAAAAGTCTCATAAGTAAAAAAAAAAAAAAAACTTGTTTGAACTTAATTTTGAGCACTCAGGCTGAGAGCGGAAACTGCAGCCTCAAAAAAACAATAGAATAGCTTGTGCCTTTTCACAATAGCCAGAGTGAGAGGGGGTAAAAACCTACCCACAGGTGGGAGTAAGAATGGCCAGTCACTGGTATGACAGGGTCACAGTGTCAAAGCAATGTCATGCTGTGCCAGAATATTATCCTCCTGAAAAAGTTTTGCTTTTTTACAGCCGCTGAGCTCTGTGTCTTAAATGGAAGACAGGACTGTGTGGAGACTATCTGCTCAGAGAGGATGCATTCACTAAGACTTATGAGGTATAGCTGGCCACAAGGGGTGAGGGGCAGGAAATAACATGAGCAATTTCATAAATGGAAGGGAGAGGCTGTGACTTCCTAAATCGTCTGTGAAAGACAGAGGGGGTGGGGGGTTGGCAAGTCAGTTGGAGACAAGGAAAGGAGACGACAGAGACAGAGAGAGATGGAGGGAGGTGAGAGTGACGCAAAGTGTGAAAGGGATGGAAGGAAGGGTAGTGGAGAAGGGGGGTTGGCAGTAAATGGATGTGAGAGGGAGAGGGAGGCAGGGACAAAGTGAGAAAGAGAGAGTGGAGATGAAAAGATGCAGAGGGCAGATTTCCCACCAGCTGAGTGAGCACCTCTATTACCCTTTCTATCCCCCCTTCTGCCTTTTCCACCCCTCCTCTATCTCTGTGTCCTATCAGCCTCAGTGTGGCATCCTCTCACATCAGATTAGCTCCAGCCCTGAGAGACGACTCAAACTCCTCTGTCAAAGTTATTTAAAACACATCCAATGCTGAGGCCATCCTCCTTCCTCCTACCATCTCTTCCTCTCTGCTCGTCCTTGTCATGGCCCAAAACTTAGGTTGAGGCAGACTGCTTGGCAGCCTAGCTGGGATGCACATCTCCCCATGGTGTTGAAAGTCACTATCAATCAAACATAAGGGCATGGTGGAAGACCTAGGTGTGGCAGATAGCATGGGAAAAACTGCAGGAGACCTGTGCCAACTTTTATTATCTCTTTGAGTACATCTTCAAAAAAATGTTCTTGCAGACAATAATCAAGTTGATTTGTACGTGTGCAGCATGACCTTTTATCTGAAGGATCTGCTCTTCTCTAGATCCCCTAAAACTTTACCAAACGATTAGCTAAAATAGCAACTCATTCAAGACTCCCAAAAACAGTTGCATGTGATACTGTCGGTCGTTATGCTCAAAAAGGTTTTGTCGAATGCCTGCCTGTCAATACATTTCAATTTTTACTCAGAGCAAATCCATCAATAAAGTCTTGCTCAATCGAGAGAGGAATGCTCTGTTGGTTGTTATAAATGTTTTGGTTTGCATTGTAAATTTTTGCTACATTTGTGTAAAGTTTCTGTAGGATTTTAATCTACTTTCCCTCGTGTTTAAATATGGTGTCTCTTAGGAGCTTTCTTTTAGCCCTTTTTTGTATTCACCTTGATTTGGTATGGGATCTAAAGAGGAGAACCTCCCGACATCCAAACCATGTACCAGAACTGACAGCCTGTCAGTCTTACGTGTGACCTGTGGCAGACAGAACTTCTGTTGGAGCATACGCTAACTATCCCTCTAGCAGCTGGGAGAGAGAGATGGAGGAGGGGAAGTTGTCAGAACAGAAAAGCAAGTTAGTTCTACAAAAGCAAACCGCTGCATCTGACCCAGTAAGGTGCTCTTTTTTGACAGTTCTGGTGCTGAATGCTGAGAACCTCATAGGAACATGGTAGTTTTAAATTTTAAATCAGTTCCTATTTTATTTTGAATATTCATACCCCTTAAACCTACCCCTAGGACAGTAATTTTATTATAGTTATTTGAATGTGTTTTGCATATAATTAACAGTTCAGAGATTGGATTATACATTAAGATACTTAGATTTTTCTTCTCAATACTAATTAGCTCATTGCTAGTTTGTTTTTTAATATTTAAGGTGTATTAAATAATAAATAAATCTAAAATCCTGATAACTAACTGACTGATGAGTATTAACATAATTTTCTTTGTTTATTTCGAGTTCTGCAAAAAACAACATTGTAATTTAGTATTAGTGTCAACTTGGCTATATAAAGCCATGATTGTGCATTGTCCAGCAAGCAATGGATGACTCCTGTGAGTAAGATGAACAGGTCATGCCACTAGGCATTGTGATGGGAAAAGCAGCTTTAGCATGGTACGGGCCCAGCCCGTTTTCTGACAGAGTCACTGTTTGAGCTCTCTAGTCATGGCCTCAGTGATGAATGGCCTCCACTGCCAGAGAAAGAAAGGAAAAATAGGGCCAGGGAGCCCTTGGAGGATCAATACGGACACACCGGAGGACCTGCTTCGCATGTTAAACCCACCCCCACTCCTGCCTGCTCTCTCTGCTGTCTCCTGCAAAGCTGACGGACAAACCTCTGGGAGCGAGTGGGCGGAGAGCCGAGGTTGTGGAGGGAGGGCATGTGTGTGCATGTGATGGTGCATGTGTTTCTACATGAAGTGTGTCAGCAGGTTTCTGGAGGGACTGACTTGTCAGCAAACTCAAGGTCGACACCGAAGCGCCAAGACGCACACAGACACACGTGCTCACACAAGCCTGCTAATCCACCCACTGTTGATTCTCTGAAAGGGGCCACAGTGACATGGTAATTCAGAGGTGTCTAAAGCGATGGATATCCTATTAATGATCCCAAAACAATGACTAGACTAATGAGCTTATAATGGGAATATTGAATGCATGGGAATGGGATTGGGGCCTCGTGCGAGCCAAGAAGGGGAACGCTGAACGAGAGCCAGTGCACAGAGGCTAGAGGGCGAGAAGCTTGAAATGAATACAAACTGCAAGGAGCAAAGCTGAGCATGTAGGGGCAGGGCAGCAGAGCAGGCTGCACAGTCAGCCCAAATCAATACACCCTTACCCTCATTTGGGTCTGAGATATACAAGACCAGGCAACTTCTCTAAGCATAAATAAAACACATTTTTCTTTTATTTGTAAAATAGGTCTTAGATAGATTCAATCTGAACTGACTACACACGGATGTAATTTAGTCTTTATCTGCAAATTAATAAATAATCTAAAGCCCCCAAGGAGTGAACCAAGCTGAGCAGAGAACAGAACACGGTGAGAGGCTAATAGCTAAAACAGGAATCACAGTCCAACAGCTCTGTCTTATTGTAGCCCCATTGTTTTTGGGGCAGTCCCTACATGTGATTTGATTCCATTCGGACAGCCTTATTTTCCTCTTGATCTCACACATTAAGAACCTTGCAACTCACTAGAGAAGTAAACAGGGAGAGGATGGCCAGAGCAATAGGACGGATTAGCACGCAGCTGTTGGCACCAGGCAGGTCAACGCTTTAAATCTGTGGGCCTGTCCGGTTAAATCTGCCAGCCTGTGCTTCAGAGACACTCCCGTATAAAGGCATCAAATGCTGCGAGCAAGATGCAAGAAAAATACTTTGACCAGAGAGGTTGGAGGGGTTGCACTGGTAAAAATGTGCATTTAGTTACAATGCACAATGGTTTGGAGTGCACAATTCAAATCAATTTGTGTATATAGTGCCAATTGACAATAAATGCGTCAACCGTTCATTTGATGCAAAAGTGCTGGAGCAAGGATGTACCTAAAAGCTGAAAAACTCTTAAGGACCATTGGTTTAGGTGGTCAGCAAGATTTTAGTTGTGCTTTTCTCTATTTTCTTTCATTGCAAATGTTCAAAGCTCCTCCCTGACCTATCTGCTATGTTTCTTGGTTTGTTGACTGGACTCTATCTGGACTAAAGGTTATCTTTAAGTAGACTAAAGTTGCTTGCGCCGGATTTTATTTAGATCTCCAACTAAAGGAGTCACGTTCAAATGCACAGAACATTTTCCAATTTTTATGATGACTATTTGGCAAACCATTAAGTTAAGTCCACAAGGCATTGATCCAACCTTCTGAAAGTAACTATCAAACAAATGCACAAAGCACTTTGACCACCGCAAAGGATTTAAGGTTCTCATCTCAGTGCTGGTGTGTAAAATTTAAACCAAAACTTTATCAAACACATATTTCTGCTTTCTGAGGGAGTATTTCTGAGTGTGTGTGTGCAATGCTTAGGTAAGGACTGGCATGTTACCAGCAGCACACGTCTGCCCACCGAACAGCCAGCCAATTATCCCTCTTAATTATCTATTGACGAGATGGAATTGATGTTTTTGGAGCGCTGATTGGATAATCAGGATTGTTGGCCACAGTTATTCTCCTTGGCTGGTCTCAGTCATCTGTCCGATCTGGTCTCCTTGTTTCGGTAATTTTGTTAGTTGAGCACAGTTCCAGAATAGCAACAATAATTCAAGATTAAAGCTAAAAGCAATGGAGATTAATGTTTTGGATAAATAGAAAAACATGTTGTATATCTGCAAAATATTAATGGACTTTTCCTAATAATATTCTGATGACCATGAAAGGCAACCTTTTTCATTTTGTGCCAGTGATTAACCTTCACTGTTATCTTCAGACAGACATGCAAATTTTAGGGATTTATTTCCCAATCTATCCACATTTGGACAAAAGAACTTAGTCACATAATTTTCAGCCCTTTTGTTTCCCTGTTTTCTTTTAAACTCTCTAAAAAGAGAGTTCTGGCACAGGTTCATGCTGCATCAGGAAACAGGAGAGCAAGAGACACGAGTGACACTGATTGTGCCTTCTCTAATTAAACCCTACCTGACCTTAGTGTTGGGACATCATTAGTTCTCCCTCGTAATCATCACACAGCAGCAATTACATTCTGTTTGGGCCCATTTGCATTTCACAAGACTTCCTTGAACAATCAAAGCTGGATTGGGAAATTGAAGAGGAAGCCAAAGACAGCGTGCGCTCTTAAAAAAGCAGCTAGATTCAATTTCACAACACCAAAGAGCAATGGATTGCAGTTTAATATCACTGGAGTATTTAGAGGAAAGGTTAAACAGACCGGAACTGAGAGGCTAGACTACCACTGTTGCTATGCGCATGTTCTCTGGAGGAAGAGGAATTCTAAAAAATATCTCCCCATTTATTTGGTGCTTTAAACTCAACTAAGACCTAGAAACAGGTTCCCCTCAGAGAAATCTGCTTCACTTTGGTACCACAGAAACATAGAGGAGAAACTTGGACACTAAAAATAGCCCCACTCTGGAATACTCGGCTGCAGCGGGCGTACATTTCCCCACTTACAGAAAGCCCACTACACAGAAAACATACACCAGCACAGAATAGAGCCATCTATGTAAGTATGTACTTCAGGGAAAGTGCACAAGGGGCAGATTCTCCATCTGCATTGTGGTTGACAGCAGGGTTGTGCTGGAGTAGCGTTTCTCTCCCAGAGATGCTGTCGACACAGAAATGCTTGGACGTCACAGACATGAAAGAGGGCTCTTTGAAAGCTCGTATGCACAGTTTGGCATTCAAACCAGCCAAAGGAGACTTTTTTCCACCAGCTCCTCTCGGCCGCCTGCTGAAACTGAATCTGACAACAACAGCAGAGTGAAGTCGCAGCATTTGGATGCCTGCAAATCCCCCAGCGACCTCTAGTTTTCCAAGCACCATACAATTGGCCATATACTTTCAGGCTCTCATTTTGCAAACACAATTTTCTTTTTTATAGATACAGAGATATGCAAAACTATCCAAACTTCTTGAACTATTTCCCCATGATTTGTCTTACAAACAAATTGATATATTCATTCGTACCATTATTTTTGATCAATGGACAATGCAGAGTAGGACATTATTTTAAAAGTGGAAGGGAAATCTTAGTTTTAAAATTTGTTTTACAAATAAAAATCTCACAATTGTGATGTGTATTTCTATTCAGATCTTTTACTCTTCTACTGTTAAAAAAAAATCTATCCAATCAAATTCCTTTTAAAAGTCTTCCAACAGCTTTACATATCTAGAGATTGACTTTTTTGCCGGTTCTATATTGTAAATATCTGATTGGATAAGTGTGTCAACATTAATTATTTAGCCTTGCTACATATTCACAACTGGATTTAGTTCTGGACTTTGACTAAGCCATTTGAACACATGAATACACCTTGACCTACCTTTGTAGCTCCATCTGAATGTTTAGAGTCGCCCCAATCTGATGTATTTTACAGCCAGTAGCACAGGGTTGTCCCTCTCCAGTCCTCCAGAGCTAGTGTCCAGAATATTTTAGAGGTTTTCTTGTTTTCAGCACAGCTGTTTCAAAGACCAAATCGCCTCCTCTGCATGTCACTGAATCTACTGAAGTAATGAGCGATTAATTTTATTCAGATGTGCTGAAGCAAATAAATAAGTTAAATATAGAGGATAATGACCTCTGAGACCTGATTTTGAACACAACTGCTAAAACCTTATTTTCTTACTTATTCCAAGGTTTAATGATAGCCTCTTTTCCATCAACCTAGGGAAAACTTTCCAAGGAAAACTGAAAAGTGTAATCTCTCCAATTTGGGGTCATAGCTTATAGTTCTGGTCCATTTTTTTAAAAAACTGGGACCATCATCCTGTCCTTCTAACTCAGAGGTGCCTTCCCTGTTATCCAGTAACATTTCTCAGTCATGTCACCTGCAATAGTTTAACAAGAAACGCTTTTCAGGTTAACTACAAAAATGAAAGCTCAAAGTAAATTAAAATGAAAACCTCATAAAAGAAACACAAGCTATGTATGTCAAATTTGTGTCACATTCTGTTGTTTGAGCAAATGAATTGTATCACAATCCAGCACACTATTAAACAAATGTGACTAATAACACAAATCACACCTATAAACACTCATTTAAAATGCTACGGCTTATTCAAAAGCTATTATGAATAGTAATAAGTCAACTCTTTCATAACTGTATGTTGTGTCATTTTATTACTATTCAATTAATGAAATATTTGTTGATAATTTGGTTAATCCCCCTCTGCATATGATATGAACAGAACAGCTCATAATGTATAGCTAATAACTCTTGGTTATTAGCTATACAGATTATGAAAAACAAATTAGAACATGGAAAATGTACTCTGCTCAGTGACACAGAAAATTATCTTATTGGTTTTCATACTCTATAATATAACTGCACAATCCAGCAGGCTATCAAACCATGATGCAAAAACATCAGAAAAATTTTAACTCTACAAAGACCTTTATTGAAAACTTAAATAAAAGGCAGATGTAATTTAACATTTGTTAAGGTGTTTTCTTCTGTTGAAATTTAGTTCGAAGAGCCTCACCATGAGGTTTTTCTTTTCATTTTCTTCACTGATTCACAATAACTTGAAATGAGGTTCTTTTTCTAAAATAGCAATTACTCTCTGAGGAAATTAATCACATAAAGGGAAAAACGTGATAAGAACAGCTAACAGGTTATTACAGCATGTCGTGTTCATCGTGCAGAAAAATTCATACCATCAAGAAAGAACAAAGTGCATTGTGGTGCATATTCCACATTAAGGCAATTTAAAATACTCCAGACCGCCCAACTTAGTGGTTGAACTTCTGTGTAACTTAATTTGACAAGATTAATTATACAATTAAATTCAAACTTCTCTCAATTATGTGGAGAAATGCCGCCTGCCTGCTGAGGCCGACCCTTCACCTTTGCCGAGGCAGGGTACCTGATAAGCATAATTTTAAACAAGAGCAGAAGAAATTGCTGCCTATTTTGTCAGCGTGCTCGACTCAGCACATTATAGTTCTTAATTGCTGACAGACTTCGTAAATGTGCCCTTGACATGGGAAAGGGAAATGTTATTCCATTTACATGCACATTACTGAACGTGTGGGAGCTCCTTCCTGATTGACAGGACAATCCACTCAATCAAATAACTTAATTGTGTGTCAATTGATTCTGTAATTACAATTGGCAGTCTTGCCACTTCTGTTTCATTGATTCATCATCTGTGAAGAGCAAATGCTTAATGACATCATAGGGTTTTAGCACCCGGGCTGCAAATGCCATCTCTAAAATGGGGTGCCAGAGTGATTTAGGAAACCAGACCTTTCTAGGCCTTTCATGTTTCACACTCAGATCTGATTATGTCCGCTGTATCTTATTAGAATACAAAGATAGGGTGCATTTATACTTTAGGGAGGGTTTTTATACCGTCGTTTTCTTAAAGTGAAATAAAAGCTGTATTTGCGGTGATTTTCACAATCCATGTGCCTTCTTGAATTAAATTAGCAAAATCAACATGTTACCAGCTTGTCATCAGAAAACCTTTAACTACAAGTAAGATAGTCGAGTACTTCACAAAATTCCACTTTAAAAATTAAAAAGTTTTAAAAATAGCTAAAGGGCGGGAATCAACTACTTCCATCGGTATGAATATATGCTTTCAGTGTCCTTTCATAAATTGTTGTACCCTCCGCACTACATTCGGATTGCTCTGACAACCAGACGGTAAGGCCACTACTAACCCCCACTCATGTTCTTTTATTATTTATGTCGAGGCTATGAGCTGAACCAGCAGGACTGGGTTACAAAGAGCAGGTGGGCTCATTCTCCTTGACAAGCAGCCACTATCATCACAGCTCTCAGAGTGAGAGAGGAAAACTACCATGGATAGGTGTAAAAGCTGTTTCAAAGACCTTCAAAATCCCACTTTCTACACTCACACACTCTCTCTCCTTGTCATCATTGTGTTCGCCCTCCCTCTGTTCCCTTCAGAGAAGAGTGGGGGGGAAAAGAAAGGGAATGGCATACTTGACCTTAATCTGCCCAGTAGTGAATTTCAGAGTGATGACATGCTACCTCAGAGGTAAAGGGCAATTGTTTCTTTTCTACCTTGTCTGAGAGCCAATTTACAGGCCCAAGGGACTTTTTTCCTAAAGCTTTGGGCTGCTCCAGGATCTGAAACATTGTTTTTCCAATCCACTCACTTGCTTGGATCTTCTTTCTCATCTAATTTATTATCATTTGCATTTACATGTATCTATTTTATTTACCTGCTTCATCTTGTGCAGGTTCAGAATGGACTCTCATCTCCTGCGATAAGCCTGGAAGGGTCACTGGTTCATCATGGAGCATAGACTATTTATCACTTTTATTAATTAATGCTACATCAGCTACGTTATAGGCGGAATTAGAAACAGAATATGAGAGTATGCATCTTCAAAAAACTAAACTAACAAGAAGAGTTTCACACACACACACAGGAAAACCAACATTACTAAAGCATAGAAATTTAGTTCATATGACCTACTTACCTACAAACTGGCTTAATAGCTAAAACTAGCTGCGTTCCGTTAGACAGAGAACTGAAATTACAAAAATAAATTTCGAAAAAAACTTACGTTTTTCTACAAAAAAATGTTGTTGCGCTGGATTAAGGAGGTTTTCATTCGTACCGAAATAGATATTCGGCAGAACTGCAGTAGAAACAAATTTTTTCGCGTCACACGAGTCACGTGATCAAAAGCCGACTTGAACTACTGGCGGAAGCCGCGAAGAAGACGTCAGGAAGTAGTCTTCGTGGTTTGTAGGGTTTTTTTTGTCTTGTTTTGTTTGTTTATTTCGGACAACATACAGTTGGCTCCTCTAGAGCTCTCACAGCATGGCACAGTTTTGTCATTCTAATGTATTGAATACATTGCTACACTTTCTCCAAAACGCCCCATACACTTTTCACTACAACGCCTGCTGACATCTGACAGCCAAGCGCTAGCGCAAAGGCTGAATTATGTAAAAATACATCCGTCATTGTGTTTTGCGAAATTATGCTTTTCCGACATTAACAAAAATATTTTTTCACATTTGTATTGGCAATGCAGGTTTTAACCATGTTTATTGCTCTGGCCAGCATGACCTACGGTGGCCGACAGGTGCAAATGCACAGCTGTTTTTTGTTAGACTCCCCCTAGTGGTCTGGAGCACTTCCGTTTTCAACACTTTTGTGTGCGTCTCTCTTTTTGTTTGCTGCATTTCATCTGTGAGTGTTTTCGTTTTTGTTTGCGTCTCTCGTTTTTGTGTGTGTCTCTCTTTTTGATTGCTGCATTTCATTTGGGGTTGTTTTCGTTTTTGTTTGCGTCGCTCTCTTGTTTGCTGCATTTTATTTGCTTTTTGTTTGCTGCATTTCATTTGTGCGCGTCTTTTTTTGTTCGCATGTTTTATCTGTTGCTGCGCATTTACACCTGTCGGCCACCGTAGCAATATGGTATTGTATAGCATAATCAAGTAACGTTATGATCAGTTGAATGCTGAAAATCTCCAGGAATGTTTTTGTAGTAGGGGATAACATTATAAAATGACATAGGCTACAGCTCATAAAAATTGATTTTACATAATACCACTCCTTTTCAAAAAAATTATTTAGGAGTTATGTTATCGATTACTTTCAAAGAATTAATAAAAATATAGGTAGTGCAAACCTGGCAGAGACATTCCAATAGCCCGTGATTGCAGTGAAAGTTGGTTCTACAAAGTATTGAGTGTGGTGAGCTGAATACACTTGCATGTCACACTTTTCAAATTTGCATTTGTGAAACCAATAATGATTCATAATTATGAATTACTTTGTGCTGGTCTTTGTCATAAAATCTCGATGAAATATACTAAAGACCACTGTCAACATAGCAGACAAATGAAATTGCATCCAATTTCCTCAAACAAATCAAATAAATTTTCTTTCAGAAACACCAAAATACATCTCAAGTTCAATAAAGAAAATGTAAGAATGATGCATTTTTTTTGAACGCGCAAAAAGGCAGAGAGATTAACCATGAGACAAGACTTTTTGCAGAGGCAGCGCAAGGCATGAATTAATAATTTGGAGCGAAGTTATTAACGTATTTGTTAACAGTAAATATTCTGTATGTGTCCCTGAGAGCATGACTTTTTAATAATTCTGAATTTTTAAACTTTAATGTTTGGCTCCGTTCTGGAAACAGTGGTGCTCAGCTTGTAATTGATTCTTCCGGCATGGAGTAATTATGATGGCTTTGTGGAAGTGATGTCTGATTCTCTTGGCCCGGGGTGATGGGAGAGAAGGCAGGGAGAGGAAGAGATTTAAAAGGTTAGGAACGGAAGTCAGGATGAAGATGCAAGTTTGTGTATATCTCTTGACAGACAGTCTGACTGTAGTGGGAATAGTTTCTAACCCTGAGTCATCAGTTTTATAATTCTGCTGGGGTTTTTTTGCTTGTTTTTTTTTTTTTAACAAATTCATCCAACCTTTTCAAATCCCCTTGAATGTGTTAGTTAGATGGTCTGTCTTTCAATGCCCTTATCACTACTTTGGCCACTTTTAAATCTTTGCTTCTAAAAGGGTTTTGTTTCTTACCGGTCACTATGCCAACAGCAGTAGGAAAAGTCTGTCCCAGCAGGGTGGCACTTAATCCATCAGGGCAGAATGTTAATTACTCACACATCCATGAGCTGCTGAAGTGAAGTAGGTTTGGCATGTTGTACTGGTGGTCCTTCAAGGGAATCATCTTTCCAGCACGAGTGCAGGCTTCCCGCATGGCTAACGACCCAAATAAAGAGGCTCTCAAAGATGAACACAGCCTTGACAAAGTGCAGGGTTTTATGCCATGTAAATAAATGAACTAACAGTAAAACCTTCAAACATTTTCTATGTGACATACATGCTTTACAGGTCAGCAAAATTGTCTATAGGGGGAAAAGTCAGAAAGAAGTCCAAGAGGTCAACAACACTATTGCAACCAATTAGCAAAACAACACATAACAGCACTACTCCTATATTGAAGCACAGTTGTGGCAGTATCATGCTGTGGGGTTATGGTTCTTGTTTGAAGCTGAGATTTTTGTTAAGGTCCAGCTCTGAACAGTTAAAATTACAAAAACCAGTCAGTTTCTCACTGTCTGTACAATGATGTGAAGTTCACAGATTTGGGGAATTTCATGGAATTAATATTTTAGGTGGAAAATGTTCAACTGATTAATCATAATTTAATAATCATAATCTTTTGTAATATCATGTAAATTTATAAGCTTATTTGTAAGGGATCTTCACACTTTTTATCTTATGTTTTTTACACTGTGCTCCTAGTTTGAAGTCTGAGAGCAAGACAAACACGCATGACAGAATTCCCCTCAAGTAAAGGTGTGTGGTGCAATGAAGGTGGCTGGATTTCCAATGCATCAATGACACACATTTCTTCCACTGGGGCCACGAGCCAGGAGAAAAATACAAATCATTCTGTAGGTTAAGTCTTGATAGCCAGTAGTACACAAAAATACAAACACACTCAGAGAGTCTTGTCTGGAGCAACGTGGCAGGCCGCGGTCACAGCTGCTCTCTCACGCCTCGGGAGGAATTGCTTCCATTTGGCCTGTCACTTTCACCAGGGCCGCTGTGGCTTTTCTCATTTGTCAGAGAGCGGGGGCGATCCTCTGGCACTCAAGGCTGATCTGCAGCCACAGGCTAAGGGGAGGCTCACACATGCTCACTCTTCACCGGTTCACCGGGGTCTTTTTGTACTCAGTCACTGGTGTGTGGACGACAGTAGCTAAAAAAACGAGAGAAAACCATACCACTTTATCAAGGTCAGGCATTCACGTTAGTGTTGTAATTTAGAAGTGCAGGTGCATCTCCACAAACCTGAATAATATTTCAGTTATGTGATTTCAACTTGACACGGCGTCCTTATTTCAGCAGTTGAATTTATTCAGCGCTGTTCATCTGTTATGTAGATTCATTACACAGGAACAAAATGCCATTAGTTAAAAAAATGGTCTGTTTCCAAAGGGCTCTATCCAACATATTCATGGAAAGTTGAGTGGAAGAAAAATATGTCATGAAAAGAAGAACAATTCAACTTGTAAAAAAAGTGAGCTGACAAAGATTCAATGCAAAACCAAATGTGTGGTGAGATCAGCCATTTGTTTTAGTGGTTTTGATAAGGATGGCTTGTATCTTGTGAAATATTTTTAGTTTCTCAGATTAGTAGAAATAAAAACCTCTTAGCCCGGGTAAAATAGTTCTGTCCTTTATGCCTTAGAAATGGCTTAACAAAGATAACGTGATGGTTTCGCTACGTATAGCGAAACTGTGGTAGACTTTTAATCTACCATAGTTTTTAATTTCATCAAACTTCTTTTTATCATTGATTATAGCATTCTGTGAACAGCCAGCCGTGTTTCTTTTGTTTTTTTTAGCAGAGATTCTTGTTTTGGTTACCTGCTTTGCGAAAGGTTTCAGTGACTCCTTGACTGCTGCCAACTCAGCAATGACCTCTATAATTGTGTCGCCCATAACAAATCACGTCTGCATTCATCTGGTTTCTTTTACGTATCACAGCATACCAGCCATTTGTCTGTCAGTCTCTCCTCAGCTGAAAATGCAGAAGATAACCTCAGAATATCAAGCGTTATAATGATGTCCAATCCTTTTCATATGCGAAAGCCTGGTTCGTTTAGCACTAAATACTCTAAATGACTCAATAAATCAAAGGGAGTTTGGAGGTTCACTTCCAATGTGCAGTGTCTGTGTTCCCGTACAGACATATAGGATTTCTTGATTCGATCGGGGTATATTTTGGGATAATTACATAAAAACATCCCCAGCATTACTTTCTACTGTAACGTATTTTGGCGCCGAGGGAGCTGAGCAGTCCAATTAAAGAACTGTCACACGTGGCTTTGAGGGAAATGTGGCCAACATGCTGTGCCAAAAACCAAGCCTATCATTAGAAGCTGCCATCGCTTTGAGGTGCACACGCGCTTTCAAGTCATCCTTTCAGTCAGCCTCTGCAACCAACAGGTGATGGGTCCTCTTGATTATTAGCTCGGCTTAAATCTAGAAACAATCAATACCGAGTCATGCGTGAGACTCATATTAGAGCAAAACGTTGTTCTTGTGATCGAAAGACTAGCTCAAAACAAGTCTGGTTCCTGAGATAAAAAACAGAACATTAGGGCTGTTTTCACTCAGAAACACACACTAGTACAATGATACAAGATGTTAGAATCAATACAAAACAAAAACAGTCTTATCACATTTCATTTGGAAAGATTTTTAAAAGTTTTATCAAAGCTTGAACATACTTTTTGAGTGTATCTACTTACTGGAACAATGGTCTAATCCAAACAATTTCTTATTTTGATGTTATTGAAATTAAATGGTTTCACTTCAAAAGTAAATTAATTGGTTTCTAAACATTTTATTTATATTTTGCAGAAAAAATTGACCTGAGTTTTTAATTTATTTGTTAAAAGAAAGAGCAATGCATTTGCACAATAAACAGTTAATAAACAACAAGATAATATATTTAACATCTCTTAAAAATGATTTCTTGTAAAATATATTTGATACAAGATTACATTAATCAATGCAAAACAAATATTAGAAAAATAACTGAGTTTGTTAAAACTTAACTTGGCAGAAAATAATCAGGTGGCATTTCAGGCTACCATAGATATTAGACCAAAACTTTTGTTTTTTTTGTCAAATATTTTAAACTAGTCTCCAAAACTACCTTTTTCCACTTGCACAACACCTGAAAATAATCAGGCCTAATTTGACTCAGACTGATGCAGAAAAACACTTGACAGCTGCAATATAGTACAGTGTCAGCCGGCTGCTCTGATAGCTCCATTTTCTTCCTGACTCTCCTTCAATATTAACATTATTACCGTATTTTCCGCACTATAAGGCGCACCTAAACACCTTAAATTTCCTCAAAAGCCGACAGTGCGCCTTATAACCCGGTGCGCCTTATATATGGACCAATATTGAGCCACAACAGGTC